>NW_023611345.1:0-94561 GCF_013339725.1 Rhipicephalus microplus
ACTAAAACTGAAAAAAGTTCATTGTCTAGAGTCTTCTGAAAATTCTAAACTGGCTACTTGCCTTTGCATTCCGCATTAAGAGTTCACATACTCAAAATAACAATGATTGGCAAGCTCTCGTGATGAAAGAACTCATTTTAAAAGACATATCTTCGCCGCATAGATGAGCTTTGACTTATACTTTAAAAATGCGTTTTTCTCAGGATCTATTTTTGGGGGGGCAACTTCTTGAATTTAGACATGTTTTTGGTACTTCTGATAGCCAGATTAGAAGAAATTTTGCCCACATATTTCTTAACATGTGAAGGGTGCAAGTATCTCATTTAAAACTTGATATCGCTTGCATGATTATTTCGAACATAAAGCAAGCATATGATTGATATGTGGGGTTTAACGTCCCTAACCGTGGCGGGGCACCGTGGCGGGGCAAACATAAAGCGAGCAATTAGTGTGGGCTGAGGATTCTAAGAATTTTAAGAAGTTTTCTAGTCTATTAAAAGGTCTTATACACACTTCCATGATAGTTATTAGCATTCTACAGTTAATATGAAGCAATATGAGCTATTAAGAGCTTAGAACCATAAATGTTTACAGGCATGAAACGTGTGTCCAAAATAAACTATACGAGGTCTTTTAGAAAATGATCCGACCTTGTAGAAGAAAAAAAAAACTGGCATAATTGGAGCATACAAAACCTTATCCCCTTCAAAGCAGTCCCCTTGGGACTCCACACACTTCTCCCAGCAATGCTGCCATTGGTGGAATCATTCTGAGAAGACCTCTTTCGGAATAGCTCCGCTGTCATTGCAGCCATAATGTCCTCCCTTGTCTGAAATCGCTCTCCTTTTAATGTCTTCTTCAGTTTAGGAAACAGCCAGAAGTCACAGGGGGCCATATTAGGAAAGTAAGGAGCCTGTTGAACTACGAAAGTCTTCTGACTTTTCGCCAAAAAAGTCAGAATCAAGTGTGAGAAATGTGTAGGAGCATTGTCATTATGGATGCGCCAGTTTACTGTTGACCAAAACTAAGGTCTCGTGCGCCACGCAGCACTACGTTGGTGATGGAGGATCTCCCTGCAGTACTCTTTGGTGATCGTTTGACCCTGGGCTGTGTTCTTGCGGTGTACCACACCGCGGGAGTCAAAGAAAGCACTCAGCATCACTTTGACATTGCTGTGCACTTGGCGGGCCATCTTTGGTCTTGGTGACGTGGAATGCTTCCACTGTGACGACTGGGATTTGGTTTCCGGGTCGTACACGTACACCCAAGACTCGTCACTAGTTATAATGGTGTTCATGAAGTTAGGGTCACTGTTTGTGAAATCCAGCATGATCTGTGAGACTTCAACACATAATGAAGTTGCTGTTGCTCCACCGTGAGCAGTTTCGGCACTAATTCCACTGCAACTCCCTTCATGGCCAAATCTTCAGTCATAATAGAATGTGCAGAGAAAGTGCTGATGACCACCTCTTCTGCAATTTGCCGTATAGTCATACGACTGTCCCACACGACCACAGCATTCACTTCGGCAATGACCTGGTCATTTCGGAATGCTGATGACCGACCGAAACGTGGCCCGCTCTCCACTGATGTGCAGCAGTCTTCAAACCAGTTGTAACACTCCTTGATCTGTGTGCATCTCATAGCTGATTGATTGTTTAATATGTGGGGTTTAACATCCCAAAACCATCATATAATTATGAGAGACGCTGTAGTGGAGGGCTCCGGAAATTTCGACCACCTGAGGTTCTTTATTGTGCACCTAAATATGAGCACAAGGGCCCACAGTATTTTCGCCTCAATCGAAAATGCAGCCCCCTGCAACAGGAATTTCATCCCGTACCGCAGGTCGACTCAAACGTCATCCCCGAAAGCAGTCTTGATCTTCCAAATGGCTTCCCCCTTCACTATCACCCCTTTCTGCAAAATTTGATGCAGTGTGGCTCTGCGCCGGTCGCTTCGCCATTTCCTTGCCATGAAAAACCGACAAAGCACTGCGCACTACCTCACTCAACGCTGTGTCCCAGAATGATGCTATGGCAACGGGAAAAAAATCATGTACTATGCACGAGTTCAGGTCGCTGATACAGGCACCTTGTTTCAAATCCATCAGGTGCTCCCAAAAACAGTAAATAAATAAAATAATCGAATACTTTGCTAACAGACCTCGTCCTTACAAATTTTTCCGCCATAAACGAAAACTGTCAACTTACGTAAACTAATTACATATTTGAAATCCATAAAAGCCGCACACACACACACACACACACAAACACACACATATAAGATATTATATTATTATTGCAGATATATAGATATATATCTATATATATATATATATATTATATATATTGATATATATATATATATATATATATATGATATAATATATACATATTTAGCAAATTTTATTGCCCTAGGATACAGATCAACAAACTTTTTTTTGAATCGCATCTCCCCTTAAAGTCAGAAATTCGACCCCCTCTCCGTTAAGCAGGGGCTCCCCCTCCACCTCTGGACATGAAGGAAGAAACATTTCGAAGGTGCAACTCTGCTCCTTGAGGTGACCAGATACTAATGTGATATTGCCAGAGTGCCAATTCATGAGCCTGGTTGTGTCTTGTGCCAGAAAAGAGAACTGCCACCATTTCGGTTAACGAGCAAAGCAGTTGCATGCGTTTCGTTGCACTCACGAAGCAACAATGCGCCCGAGAGAGAAAACGTCTTTATTCATGAAGGCATGGAGGAAAAGGAGTTGGGAGAAATTCCCTAGTCCAGGGTCTCTAGGACTCCAGAGATGAGTGAAGTGCGTTCGGCCGCGCTCTGCATCGGCTGGTAGCACTTCTTTTTTTTTCATGGTTGCGGCTTTGCTTTGCAAGGCACCACCAACTGAAATGTCTTTGTCGAAGTATGTTATGCCTGTATTTTATGTGACATTATTGGAAAGCCTGCGGATGCCCATTCTAACGGGAGTTTCACTTTCTAAACATTTCTTCCTCCGTGCTCCTGGGCAAGCCAACAGTAGCTCTGCGGCACCAGTACAATGAGCGTTGAAGTGGACTTTTTTTATACAGTGCTTTGTGAGTAAAAATTATAACCATCGAATTTTCCAAATAACGATTAAATCATGATTATCTTTTTCATGATGCATCAGTAACACTGGAAAAAAAAAGACCAACATACTGTACTAGAGCAGAATGAATTTCCCTGAGACATTGCACACCACGGATCCCCACGCTGTTTGGCTAAGCTTCTTGGCACAGCATAGTGTTTCACGAGGAACTGTTATGTTGCTGCCATCAGCCTAAGCAGTTTCACGTAGCGCCACAGGATGGCACCTTTAATCACTCTTATAATCATTGAAATACACTTGCTGCTGGCTGCATAGGCCAGTCGGCATTTGAACTGAGCCTCGTCTGTGTGCTGTCTCGAGAGAACATGACAACTGGCGACGAGAGATAAAATCTGCAAGTTGGGCGTAGCAGAAAACACCTGCGCCTGGACTCAACAATAATGTCGTCCGTGGGCAGACTGGAAGCGTTTGACGCAAGTACAAGTTAGTGGCCTGAATATCACGAGCATGTTTCGCTTTGCTTCGCGGCAAACGATGTGGCTGAGGAAAAAAAAGGAGTATTCCCATCAAGCTGCGTATCAGCAACGTACTCGTTCCTACGGAATCTGCTGTCGCCTACAAAACTGAGTGATGCGACACTTGCAGATATTTTCACGGCCCTTGGCGCACACTTCAAGCCCAAAGTTCCGGAAGCGGTTGCAAGTTTCAAGTTTTTTTCTAGAAAAAGGCATGAAGGCAAGGCCGTCAGTGACTACATAGCTGCACTTAACAAGCTAGTAGACGATTGCAACTTTGGCGCAATGCTCGAACGAATGATGTGTGACCAGATTGTCTGCGGAATTAACAATGCCGGAATGCAGACTCGCCTTTTGGAAAGTGCAGATTTAAACCTGGAAACGACAAAAAATCTTGTCACGGCGATAGAAACTGCAAGAAAAGACTCGCACATGCTTGGTGCCCGTCTGTTTCTGCAGATATGGTACAGTCAGCAAACTTCGTAGAGCAGCTGACAAGGAAGATAACGAAGGTGATGTGCGCCCGGTACAGTGATTGATTGATATGTGGGGTTTAACGTCCCAAAACCACTATATGATTATGAGAGACGCCGTAGTGGAGGCTCCGAAAACTTCGACCACCTGGGGTTCTTTAACGTGCACCGAAATCTCAGCACACGGGCCTACATTTCCGCCTCCATCGGAAATGCAGCCGCCGCAGCCGGGATTTGAACCCGCGACCTGCGGGTCAGCAGCCGAGTACCTTAGCCACTAGACCACCTTGGGGGTCATCCCGGTACAGTAGCAGACATCAGACGACGCGCTGCTGACACCGCGACGCTACCTGCTTCAAGTGCGGTCAGAAGGGCCACCTCACCGTTATTCGCAGACAGCTGCGAATAATGGAAGGAATGGGACAGGCTTCCGCTCCATGCACAACATGAACGACCTCCCCGAAACAGAGCCGAGACATGGTGAAAAATACACCTTGTTGTCTCTTCGTGCCACCGAACCTGAACCCATGAAAATTGAAGCTCGTGTCAATAACGTGCTGCTAGTGATAGAACTTGACACCGGTGCCAGTGTTTCGATAATAAGCGACGTGAAATGCTCTGTTCCCAGGAGAGCCGTTGGAGCATATCGACGGGCGGCTCAAAAGCTATTCTGGAGAGCTGTCGGCAGTATGGGGAAAATGTCAGCCACAGTAAATGTGGGCACGCAGGAGGCAACTTTCCCGTTATTAGTTGTGAGAGGAGCGTGCTCGACACTTTTCGGAAGGGACTGGATGGAAGAGTTCGGTATTACCATCTTGAGCCGTTTGACGTGAAAACAATCAGCACAGTTGAAGGCCTGGTCGGACAATTCAGCGATGTTTTTTCAGAAAACCTTGGTACAATGAAGGGAGTTTTGGCCACGATATCACTGCAAGAAGGAGCCAGACCAAAAGTCTTCAAGGCGCGACCAGTGCGGTTCGCACTTGTTGACAGGTATGTCGAAGAGTTGCAGCGATTACAGCACGAAGGCATCCTACGCTCTATGAAGACGTCCAAGTGGGTCGCGCCAGTAGTTCCAGTGGTGAAGCAAGAAGGTAGACTACGCGTGTGTGGTGATTTTAAGGTCACTATCAACCCCGTCTCGGTGACTGAATGTTATCCGATTCCCAGGATCGAAGAGCTGTTCGCCAAACTGTGTGGCCGAAAGAAGTTCACTAAATTGGATTTGAAGGACGTGTCACCAGCAAATAAAGCTCATGCGCAGATCGCAGGACCTAGTTACTACCAACACAGTGAAAGGCTTGTTTCAATTTACGAGGCTTCCGTTTGGTGTCGTTTCAGTGCCCGCGTTGTTCCAGTGGGAATTGGACAACTTGCTGAGCGCCCTTCCTCACGTCGTTGTCTACTTTGACGATACCCTGGTGACAGGAAACACTGACGAGGACTACTAGAGAAACGTGAGCCAGTTCTCAAGAGCGCCTCCAGATGCCGGCTTGCGCCTGAAGCTAGTGAAATGCGAATTTATGAATGACCGCGTTAAGTACTTAGGACACGTCATCACTGCTGAAGGCCTCCATACCAGCCCCAGGAACGTAGAAGCCATCCTCTCGGCACCAAGGCCACTAGACGTGAAAACTCTGCAAAGTTTTATGGGGTTGATCAACTTCTACTGGAAGTTCATCCCTCGCTTGCCAGCGGTACTTAATCCACTGAATGGTCTATTGGTACCAGGTACACCATGGACCTAGGCACCACTTCAGGAGGAAGCCTTCCATGAAAGTAAGCAGCTCTCGGCATCTGCGAAGACATTGGCGCACTCTGACCAAAAGAAAACTACAGTGCTTGTAACTGATGCGTCGCCATATGGTCTTGGCGCAGTTCCAGCCCAGCGGGAAGCATGGGGAGAAGAGCGGCCAATCGCTTTCGCATCCAGAAGCTTGGCCACAGCTGAACGAAACTACAGCCAGCTCAATAAAGAAGCCTTAGCAGTTGTGTTCGGAGTAGCAACGTTTCAAGCAGTACCTTTGGGGACGGCGATTCGAAATAACAGCCAATCACAAGCCACTTTTGGGGCTTCTGGTGGCAAATAAGCCGATCCCAGAGTCTTGCTCACCTCGATTACTCTGCTGGGCCCTCTTCTCAGGCTGTGATTATGTGTTGAAGAAGAGACCTGGTGATCACATTCCACACGTCGATGCCCTGAGCCGACTTCCGCTTCCACAGCTGATTTTCAAATTGAGAACCCGCCGGAGATTGTTATGCTCCAAGGGTCTTAACCCCAGAGTGCTGTTAGCGCAAGCTATTGCAGCCGCTACGAGCAAAGACCAGCTGCTGTCACGTCTTCACAAGCTCTTTGGGCTGGTAGGGGAGTTTTCCTAGAAGCCCATGGAAAGAATACGCCACTCGCCTTCATAAAATGAATGTGCATAGTGATTGCATTCTGCTAGGAAGCAGGGTGGTTGTGCTTGGGTCTAATGCAGGTTGACGTGTTGCGACTGCTACATGAAGGGCATCCAGGAGTGGCGAAAATGAAAGCAGTGGCCCGTAGCCATGTTTGGTGGCCAGCCATAGATGATGATGTCACAACAGCTGTGCAGGCATGCCGCACCTGCCATGAAAATCAGCGATTACCGAGACAGGTGCCAATCAAGTCATGGCCATTCCCGGAGAGACCGTGGTCCCGGATTCATGTAGACTATGCTGGACCACTAAGGAACGCTTACTTGTTCACAGCGGTTGACACATACTCGAAGTGGATAAAAGTGTTCCCCGTATCCAGCCCATCACTGCAGCCACTACTAGTTGCCTGCGAAAAATGTTCGCTACTCATGGACTCCCTGATGTAGTCATATCCGACAATGATCCAGCGTTGGTGATGAAAATACAGATCTTGCGTAAAAACGGCATCCGACAAATTCTTGTAACCACCTTATCACCCAGCCTCCAATGGAGCAGTGGAGCGTGCAGTACAGACCATTAAACAGAAGCTGAAGAAAGCGCAGCCAGAGGATGATTTGCACATACAGATAGCGAGAATTTCGCTCACATACCGGATCACTCCGCATGAAGTAACAGGTTTGTAGTCCCACTGAACTTCTCATGGGCCGGAAGTTGAAAACGGCATTGGATTTACTACGGCCTGACTTACGGACCACGGTGA
Organism: Rhipicephalus microplus; assembly: GCF_013339725.1. Classification (NCBI taxonomy): domain Eukaryota; kingdom Metazoa; phylum Arthropoda; class Arachnida; order Ixodida; family Ixodidae; genus Rhipicephalus; species Rhipicephalus microplus. The sequence goes on from NW_023611345.1 coordinate 7,222, forward strand.
TGTCTCAACAGATCTCTCAAAGTCTCTGGGTCAACAGAGAATCGGCAGGAGTCGTAGCCACACCACCAGAAACGACTGTTTTCGCTCGTAATTTTCGTCCAGGTCCTGCCTGGGTACTGGCAACGGTAAAGGCGGACAAAAGGTATGCAGCAGTGTTAAGACTACCAGATGGCCACCAATGGACACGGCACCATGATCATGTGTGAGTGGTGCCGTGGCAGCTTGAGCTGTCAGAGTACTCTGGCCGCTCCCACACAGACCCTCCGGATGCTACAAGCGTGCAAGCAGCTGTGCCTCTGGATGCTGCGGGTGCTGGCCACGTCCTACCACCAACAGAGAACACTGGTGCCACTGCCACTACGGGGGTATCATCTTGGGAATTCGAGGACGCATGTGTCACCACGATCTGAGTGGTTGTGCCAGTGCACCGGTAGATGCCCGAAGCCAGAGGCCCTTCCTCAGACTCCACTTCGCCGCAGCTCGCGAGTGCGGAAACCTGTTATGCATTATGTGCCCCCAGTAGTCAAGCTGAACTCTCTGCTTGCCCATTGTAGCACTTGTTGTTCTTGTTCTTTTTTTGTTCTTTCACTTCTTGTGCTTCTTTTTGTGAAAGAGGGAAGGAATGTTATGTTGCTGCCATCAGCCTAAGCAGTTTCACATAGCGCCACAGAATGGCGCCTTTATCATTCTTATAATTATTGAATAAACTTGCTGCTGGCTGCATAGGCCAGTCGGCATTTGACTGAGCCTCGTCTGTGTGCTGCCTCAGGAGAACATGCATGACAGGAGCGTGAGCTTAAAGGCATAAATGCTCGTAAATTTGTGGAAGTTCACCTTGTTTTTTACGTTGCCAGCCGAATTTGAATCGTTAGTAGTGCATTAGAGGTCTCGTGTATATAAAAAACACAGATATTTCACCTACTTTTTTTCCGGCAAGTTGGCATGAAACCATATATCATTGCTATGCCAGAGGTCCTCAGTTCAGTGAACAATGTTATTTGTGTTGAGCTCGCAGCTCTTTACTAATTTACATCCCAGTTATTTTTGAAAAATAATTTCCAGAATGCCATTTTTGGTTCTGCTTGATTGAATTGGCACATTAATTAAGGCCTGAAATAATCTCTGAGGTCTGTGGCGTGCATGCGTGTGTTTATGTGTGTGTGTGTGGTGCGCGTCACAATCTGTGAGGGGCTACTCCTCCAATCAGTATACTTGAAGCTCTTGTACAAAGAGAAAGTGCCTGAGAAAATAGCAACTTCACGCGCTGCTTCTAAATTGTTTGGCCATGCCGACTCCAAGATTTGGCTTAGCTGTAGTGCATGGTAGTGTCTGCTTTCTGAAAAATGTGCCTTTTCACCAAGCCTAAGGGATGGTTCATGGTTCCCTTAAGGTTTGTGCTAACAATGCTCATGAAGCAAACACAACTCGTGCATATTTTAGAAGGTGGAACATTGGCTGCCAGGGGGAGCTCCTATCTGACTAGGCTGACAATCGAAGGTTCATTTCTGGGGGACTCACGTATAGTTACAACACTTTAGAGCTGGCTGTGTCTTGGGAGCCTTCCTTGGAAACAACGTTACATAAATGTGACGAGCGATTACACCAGAATGACCAGGTGACAGGTCCACACAATGTCCTGTTTTGTGCTCATAGCATCATTTGTCACTGTCGCCTGAATTTTTTGCACTTATGAGAAGGCCAAACCCTATAAACGTGAAAATGACTAGGACAGTGACGAGCGACGCTATGAGTTACGAAACAGGACATGTCGCCTTGTATTTTTACACGATCATTTGGTTTTTTCAGATTTGGAAACTGTCCGCCCATCTATACTGCCACAAAAAAATTTGAGCAATGAGAGCAAAATGCAGCTGTACGCTCTCACCTCCAGCAACTTGAAAGCACGCATCCAGGTCTTGTTGTCTCCAGGACCGCTTTGCAAGCATCTAATATTTCCAGCCATTGCACCCAAAAAGTCTGCAATGCACGAAATGCTCTCGAACGCTACGGCAGGATCCATGCCAGCCTCTTGTCCTTCAGCAACTACAGGAAGATAAGCTTCGCCTAAGCACTTGTGTAATCAATCAGTGACGTTACTTCATTTCTAAGTTATACTGCTGAGGATGCATACATAAACCGGAATTATGTAGACATTCTGTGCTAACAGCTGCTGAAAAATTTACAAAAACTTGTACATTTGTAAACAATTTAAATATATACCAACATAAGATACATTCATAAAGCCACAATTCAAACAAAACCATGAAGTGAATCAAAATGATACCATCATATCAGCAATACACAGTGAAAGAACAAATCTTAGCAGTTTAAGCTTTAGGTCAATAATTTGAAAAGTTACTATAGTGGAAATAACCTTGCCTTTTAAGCATAGATTTGCAGTCAATGTTTGAAGATTGAAACAAGAAATATTTGTTATTTCTTTTTCTTCATTTTTTTTGTTTCAAGCCACCACGAGGCGATTTTCTTTTGTTACCTATACACATCTGAACATTATGAGCTGTTTTTAACACCTTGTTACGAATTATGTCAAGTGATTGGTTTTGAAGACTGGGTGAGGCACTTCCCCGTTTTGTGCCACTTATGGTGACATCGGCAACACCGAACATTTATTTGGCTGTGCCCGCAGTTTGACAGTGAAATAACAGAGATGGTACACAAGCTGGCGGAAAGATCATCACAAGTAGTGGTCATTTGAAGGTGTAATTTTTTCTGAAGGGCCAACAGCGACGAGGAGGAGTGTGCAATCGGATCCTGATGGCTTTCCTGTGATACACTGGGCTGAGGGACATTTGCTGATAGACCCAAATAATTTTTAAAAATGTTCAGGCGAAACAATTGCTGGCCATTTAGGCCAAGCTAACCCCGCCTGTTGCAGACATCACAACCATCACCAACACGACCTAGTTCTTATCTAGTTGGTTAATAGCTCCTCTGCGTTTGCATTTGTTTTAGGTTTATTGATTGATATGTGGTTTTTACATCCAAAAACCACCATACGAATTATGAGAGACACCGTAGTGAAGGGCTTCGGAAATTCTGACCACCTGGGGGTTCTTTAACCTGCTCCCAAATCTGAGCAACACGGGCCTACAGCATTTCTGCCTGCATCGAAATTGCAGCCGCCGCGCCAGGATTTGATACCGTGACCTGTGAGTCAGTAGCCAAGCACCTTAGCCATTAGACCACCGCGGCAAGGTGATTTGTTTAGTATATGCAACAAGTGGCTTATTAAGATACGAGTACTGCCAGTGTCGCTGTCAGAATGCCATAAATCAGGGTCGGCAACCTTTTGGGTGGAGGTCTGTGTTATGGCCAAGCCGAGTTGCATAAAGCCGACAGGGCGGGAGCCGGACAGAATCAATTAGGAGGGTCGGGGGCTTTGAAGGAAAAAAAAAAGGGGTGACCTGACAATAATGTACAAAAGCAGAATAAATACTATGTTTGTTTTCTGCATGCATGTCACAAGACGCTAGGTTACAAGTACAGCTGTGTGAAATGAAAATTTTGTGTCCGAAGCGAATTCGAATACTGAACCTTCACTGCAGATCGAATAGATTATTTTTCTAATATTTCTTAAATGATTCTAGAATATTTTCGATACTTGAAGCAAAACTGCAATAAAAAATTGGGAGAGGATTCCTGAGCATACTCCTATGAGATAGCGACCATGAATATGTATCTTTGGGCTAAATTGATGAAGCATTCGTGGGATGGTGTTTGTCTTATCAGGAATGATGCAGTGAAGAAACTTAATTGTATTGATGTACAGTAGACCTCCCTTAAGACGAACTTTAAGGAACCACGATCATTTGTTCGTCTTATCAGGAGTTCGTCTTATCAGAAGTCCCCCACCCCCCCTCCCAAAACCTAATGCTGGCATGTTAAGCATGCCTAATATGTTGCTTCAAAACGTTGAACGAAAAATGAACTTACAAACTTACAATGGCGAGAAAAGGAACCAGAAAAAGCATTTATTTGGCTCAACTTGATAAACAATATGCTTTCAACTGGAGTATTTAGGCTAATTCAGGAGTACTCGATTTCACCAGTTCATAATAAATATGCTCATTAATAAATTGCTACCACAATTTAACGTTAAAAATGTAGCATGACCCTGTTTTCACAATAAGAAAAAGATAAAAATACAGAGACAAGCATAATTTTCTTTCAAAGAATGGAAAATTAATTTTTCTGGCTGTTTACCTTTTGAGAGGCTGTTTTACTGGTTTTGCTATCACTTTTGGATATGCCTCCATTGCATACCGCTACCTTGAGAAAGCCAATAAATTCCAACTTGCTTATGAAAGTCGGCAAGCTTTTTTTTTTTTTTTTGAGGTTAGAATATCTTCTTATTTTCAGCCTGCAGTAACTTTTCTTAAACGACAAGCAGCTGAAGACCTCCGTTTACACTACTCACGATCACAGGGCCTGGGGCACGCAAACAAGACACATCGCAGCTACATTAAGTGTGCAAAATGATCTTCCTTTGGCAGGCTCTTTCATAGGAAATGGTGCATCACAATTTGCTGAACTTCACTGGAAACACATGCGATGCGCACGGAATTTATGCAAAACAACAAAAACTGACCAGAACATGTGCTCAGCATCATTGTGGGATGACCTTAATGCATCTGACCTCCACTGATAGGAGTGATAGTGCCACATACTATGTGGTTTTCCGTTCATGTGATTAAAATGTACGGATTATCTACAGCAAAAATGCGATTTCGGCCTAGTTGGAGCATATCCATTTTGAAACTTTTTGTGCAAGCACACAGGGACACAGAAAGGAAGACAAACGTGCGCCCACGTCTTCCTTTTTGTGTGCCTGGGTGCTTGCTCAAAAAGTTTCAAGACAGATAATCTTCGTTCACGCTTTCACTTTCATTTGGCTTGTGTTCACCCCCCTTCCCCAGCGTTTTCCAGTCTAGACAAGCTCTTGTGTAGTTCTGTCCTCTACTGTACTCCTGTTTGGGAACTGAAGAACGCGAGGAGAGTACGAAAAGATGAATGCTTTTTGTTGCATTCTTTGTTGATAAAGTCGGCCCTTTCTCCACCAACAGGCTACGGGTGAGGAAGATATCAGCTTCATGTGCTGACCTTTTTTTTTTCACTTATTTTGCTTTCTCAGTCCACGTCGCAATTAGCTTTCAATATGCTTTAACCCTTAGTGCCAGGAAATTCTCCCATTGTTTACCCCCATTTTGCTTTCTCTTGTTCGCTTGAATGCCCCCATCAAGACTATAATGTTTGCTATGCACAGAATCCGTCGATGTCAGTCGCTACGAGAGTTCGTCTTAACAGAAGAGGCCTGTTACGCGGTTCGTCTTAGCAGATTTTTTGCATTGAGTCTAAGGGAAACCAAACAAACACTCCCGTGTTGTTCATCTTAAGCTATAAGCTATAATTCGTCTTAACAGAGTTCGTCTTAAAGGTTCACAGTAGATGATTTGGTGCAACCAAAGTGTTGCTGACACACTTTACATGTGAAAGACAAATATTTATTTCTACAGCCTCTCCTCATCTTTCAAGTTCTGTGGAAGCCCTATTGATGGGGCAGACAAGGGTGTGCTCTTTTCGAGTTGAAGTTACAAATATGCCTAGAAGAATATCTGAAATTGAGGATCCTAAAAATCTTGTCTATCTGGTTTTTCATAGTTCCTGCCCAAATTTCAGGGTACGAAATGCCGTATGATTTCCAGGCTTGAGCGAATATTCAAATTTACTTCATTCGAATTTAAATTATTGAATATTTCGAAGTATTCGATAGGAACGAACAGCCTGTATCAATCCCCATGTAACTGCCTGTAGGGTAACTTTTCTGCAGTATATCGATGCTAAGCCGTGAAAGCACCTGTACAGAATAAATTTACTCTGCCACAAAGCTTCCCTTTAAATTCAAAGGGGCTGTGCAACACATTTAAGCATGGTCAGCAAACGCTGTCGATCAGTAGCCGAGCCTACAGAGGACACGTGAGCTAAGCATTATAGCGCAGCATGCCCCCCCCCCCCCCGCCCGACTTAGGATTCACGATAAATTCTCAAAATCAGATAAAAACTGCTCTCTTCTCTCGACAAATGACGCCACAATGCCAAAAATCGCTCCTCACAGCCATTGTACCAGCCATTGGCAGATTTGAGAATGGGGCGCTCGGTCATTACTGGGGCGCCACGGGTGGCCGCGACTTGTTCACGGGTGGCCGCGACTTGTTCACGCGTGCATGCGCGATCACACTGAAAAACCGCATATACAAAAAAAAAAAAGAAAAGAGAAAGACTGCTCAGGGTCACGACGCGCACGTCACATAGTTTCTTTTTCCATGCCATCTCTCCCGGCTCTGCTTCAAGCGCTTCCGTCGGGATAAGAAGAGAGAATGCATTCACAGCATGTGGAAAATCGCAAACCTCCACTCATACTGTACAGATTCTTAAAGTTTTGGCGGCGGTTAACTTGTTAGGCAATAAGCTTCTTTAGTGAATACATTCCATGGCTACTTGAAAAGCTGTTGAGAAACCCTTTAAATGAACATGTGATCCACAAATCGATTGATAATTTTTCTAAGCTTAAAAGGTTGTTTTGCTGACTAATACACATAGGTTATCACTTGCATCCTGCTGAAAGTCAAATCCCACTACTTATCAAAGTTGTTTCGACTTCCTTTGAATGGCAAAAAAAAAAGAAAGCAGTTGCATAGAGGCCTTATTTCAATTTTACAAAAATATTGTGCAAGTTAGTTAGGTCATAATACATATACCCCTTTTTCTTTGTACATCATATATTGTATGCGAACTCGATTCGAAATTATTAGACCAAAATTTCTACTCGCTTCAAACCTCAAATTCACTATTCGCACAAGCCTAATGATTTTTATGTTGGAATCAGCATTTTTTTAATGTCGATACATTAAAGACTGTAGCAGAGCCTAAAAGCAGCTTTGCCACAATACTATAAAAGTCTGATGAAGTGAAGCATAAAAAAAAAATATGAATGGGCCACTGTCCATTTCGCATTCATTGTATTTGTCTTTGGGAAGTTCAAATAGTTTGAATAGTGAAGTTCTGGAGCAAGCCAAATTGAATAGCAAAGACTATTAAAAACTTCGAATATTTGCACACCCCTAGTTACAAGCAACCAACAAAACTTCGTCAATATGACTTTTGGTGCCAAACAATCTTAGCTAGCCAGAGAAAGGAAGTGAAGATGTCATCTGACTAAGTGTGAAGATGGGGGACAATGCCAACTGGAAGCAATCTTTCTCTTTTTTGTCTAACCTTATTTACGAATAACACTGTCATGTTAGCCTTCAGATAGGAACTGAAGAGGAGTGGGTGGGCGGGTTCTGATGTCATGCCAGGGGCATGCGGCCCGCAGGCTGCAGGTTGGTGACCCCTGTCATAAATGATTTAATTGTGTATCTGCAGCGACTCACAGCTTTAAAGCATTGCAATAAATTACTCTGTTCATGCAGAGAGCTCAAATAAGTCTTTAAATTACCTTTAGGACTTGATCTACCGGCCAAATGTGTTTGCACAAAATCGTCAAAACTGTTTCAGGGTCCCTTTATATGGAACAAGTGTTTCTGACAAGATTGGTTTCGTCCTTGCATTCTGCACCCCTGTTCAGCTCTCAGTAAATGGAACTCCTGTTAAATAGAACGAATTTTCCTGGTCCCTTCAGGTTCCATTTAATGAGAGTCTACTGTACAGATGAGATATGGTACGAAAATATAGGGAACATGATGAAGCATCAACATGTTGAAATTTCCAAGCAAGTAAGGTAAGTCAAGCAATCCACAATAAATTAAACAAGTGCAGTGAAATCTACCAGCATACCTTGCAAAAGAAGGAACATTTCAAGCTTGTTTGAGTTGGCATAAAGATAAAAATGTTTTTAGCTAACTTTTCAGAAGTATCTGGATTCCTGCACAACCTTGCAAATGTGAAGTTGCTTTACAGAAGCAAAAAAGTGTGACCCATGGAGCAATGTTTATACAACAGTAGCTGTAATATAACAGTTGTCACATGAGGAGTGCATATTGTAGGAAAAAAGCAGTGTCCGAAGTGCGTGGTGCCTCATAGTGGCTTCATCTTCATGTCACAGAAGTAAGATGTTGTTTTAAAAGTGCATCTGCAAGTTGCATGTGTCTACTAAGGAAACTCATAACTGTTGTTTACAGCAATCGTGTAAAAAAAGTTTGAGATTGATTACTTGAGTTTAGGGCTATATATATATATATATATATATATATATATATATATATATATATACATATTCTAGGTCTATGGCACCCACAGATGACAATGTAATTTATTTCAATAGATTAGAAGCTACGTAGGACTCAGTAGACGCCTTCAAAATCTATGATGTCACGGTGTTTGGTGCGGGAATCTCCAGCTGGCATCTCCACCAGCATTTTCTTTTCGTGTGTTTTTTTACTTACCGAGGCGTCATGTTGCAGTAAGAGTAGTGTTTTTGGGATTGTGAAATTGTACTTTACTAATACGTGAAAAATCGTTTTGCTTTTTAGTGTCCCTTTTTTCTATTGCAAAAAATGAATAGAAATGTTTATAATCTATGATTGTGCTATGAAAACATAAACGAGTTTATAACACCAGCTTATGAAAACTATCAAAACTTGATGTGAAGCTAAATTTTATAATCTAATGTTTGCAATGTAGTGGATGAACATTAGACATTTGCTGCCCGTTCACATAGTGCGACCAACCATACTCGAGAGAGCCACGCCCATTTGACAAATAAAGAAAATTGTATAGTGGCACTACACTCTAAAAAAGACAGTGTTTTTGCTACACAACAATAATGATCATCTACTGCGAGTACTTTCCTCGTGCTATCACCACAGTTCCGCTAGTTCGCCATCGCGAACTATGTGCGCATTATCAATGTCACATAGCATTCCCGACAGGAAAGTGGCTAGCACCAGGTTTTCAAGAAAGTAAATGCGAGCAAGTCAGATGACGATTAGGGTATTTTTGTGTGCCAGAACTAATTCCCGAATACTCCATTTTTTCTTAGAGTGTAGTGGCATGCAGTCGCTATTATGAATAAAATATAAATTTTAGTTTCCGAAGCAGGTTCTTATATGATACTGTATTATGCAATACTGTCAAGCCCGAATGTCTGTGACTTATAAAGCCACAGCTAGTGTGTTTATTAAAAATATACTATGGTGATAAATCTGAAATTTAAACCTCGCTACAAAGGAACAAAATTAATTTGGCCCAGACTTCTGGAGATCAGCAAATATAATCAAGCTGAGACACTTCATCTAGAAACTACAGTGCTTGCATTTGCTTGAATTTGTAAATACGGTAATCACACATTTGTGGTTAAAAAAACAAATAATTCTAACTTCTCATCTATAACTTAAAAAAAAGTTATATTTGAACAAAAGTTAAGCATGCTCCTGTCATAATTTGCCTTTAAGAATGTCAGACAAAATTTTCAAAATTTAATTAAAATAAGAGATACAGGATACAACGTACCAGAATCAACAAAATTGGCCTTTCAAGTCCTGACGTGCCCATAGACTTGTTCGGGGAACCCAATTGCCGTTTTTCAATCTGCAAGAAAATGAAACTGAATATAATCACATAATGTGTATACAGTAGGCTTTCAGTAAATGGAAATCTCTTAAACAGAACTGCTGCTTAAATGGAACAAGTGCTTCTTACAAAACTAGTTTCGTTCTTGTATTCTACACACCTGGTCATCTCTCAATAAACTGAACTCCTCTTAAATTGAACATATTTTCCTGGTCCCTTCAGGTTCCATTTAATGAGGGTATACTGTATATCAGACTCTAATGAGACATAACAAATACAAGCAGGAAAAATAGTGTGAATAAATTGTATTGGATAGCCTCTAAACCACCTAAGGTCGACATTTGATTGTGGTGTTCTAGTTCAGCCTGGGTCTACAATGAACCCATAGCCGTGATAATTTTTCAAAACATTGCCACAATGGCAAAGTTACACTCATTTGCTGATCCCAAAGAGGCCTATGCTCATTCTGCTTTTTTTTTTTTCCCTGTGCTCTGCTGGATGACATCAGCTAATGCAAATGTTGCTGTCATGGGAAATGCTCAGGGGCTGAGGACTGCTGAAAGGCCCAGAGAGGAGAAAAAATTGTCTCTTGTAATTAGCGGGGCACTTGCGGCTTGTAGTGCTATTGAATTTCTCATTACTGACCATGATGGCATTCAGAACTCGATGCATGTGTTTATTTGAAAGGCTAAAAAGTTATCAAGAAAAATTTTGGGCTTTTAAATAAAAAAACTGACACAAAGATTCTGCATCTTGTCTTTTCTGTTGCAGTAGATTACTAACGACCCTCTTGGCATGGCTGGAAACCTCATTTGTCCAAGCACTAGACTTGTGCAAATATTCGAATGTTTCGAATATACGAACGAATAGTAGAGTATACGAATTTGCTTCGATTCAAATTTAAATTATCTAATATTTCAAAGTATTCGATAGAAACGAATAGGTTTATATTAATCTCCAAGTAACTGCCTCTATGGGTAACTTTTTGCAGTATAGCAGTTCTAAGTCGTGAAAGCACCGGTACCCGAGAAATTTGCTCTGCCACAAAGCCTCACTTTAAATTTAAAGGGGCCCTGCAACACTTTATAAGCATGGTCAGCAAACGCTGTCGATCAGTAGCCGAGGCTACCGAGGACAAGTGAGCTAAGTATTATAGCGCAGCATGCCCCCCCCCCCCCCTCGCCCGACCTAGGATTCACAATAAATTCTCAAAATCAGATAAAAACTGCTCTCTTCTCTCGACAAATGGCACCACAATGTCAAAAATCGCGCGTCACACTGAAAAGCCGCATATTCAAAAAAAAAAGAAAAGAGAAAGACTTCTCAGGGTCACGACGCGCACATCACATAGTTTCTTTCTCCATGCCATCTTTCCCGGCTCTGCTTCAAGCGCTTCCGTCGGGACAAGAAGAGTGAATGTATACACAGCATGTGGAAAATTGGAAACCTCCACTCACACTGGACAGATTCTCAAAGTTTTGGCGGTGTTTAATTTGTGAGGCAATAAGCTTCTTTAGTGAATCCATTCCATGGCTACTTGAAAAGCTGTTGAGAAACCCTTTAAATGAACATATGATCCACAAATAGATTCATCATTTTCGTAAGCTTAAAAGCTTGTTTTGCTGGATAATACACTCTAACTGTAATAAAATATGTTACGTGTTTTATAGTTTATCATTTGCATCCTGCTGAAAGTCAAATCCCACTACTTATCAAAGTTGTTTCGACTTCCTTTGAACGGCAAAAAAAAAAAGAAAAAAAGAAAGCACTTGCATAGAGTCCTTATTTCAATTTAAAAAAATATCATGCAAGTTAGGTCATAATAAATATGCCCATTTTTCTTTGTATATCATATATTGTATTCGACCTCGATTCGAAATAATTCGACCAAAATTTCTATTCGCTTCGAACCTAAAATTCACCATTCGCACAAGCCTACCAAGCACACAATTATTCAATGTTTGGAGATAGTTTTATACCCACCAGTTGCAGCTTTAGTTTCAAAGAAGACCGAGTGAGTTTGGATTCAGAATGGTTTCTGTGTAAGCATAGCTGGATACATGAGCACACAAAACTGCACTCATATAAGCCCCACATTGACAACACCTTAAAGCAGCAGCCTAGAATCTGCTTTAATCCTCTACGGAATCTTGCAAGTTTATGTGACCCTTGCTAATATGTGCTACCGAGGCCGACGCTTTGGCCTCGGTAGCCCTGTGCAAGTTCATCAAGGAGGTGCCCCATCTTCCTGTTGAAAATGTCTGCTAGCAGTGAGTGCTCGCAAGGATTAAGGCAGCCAACATACACTTGTGATGAAGCTTGGCTGCTGATTGTTTACAATAAAACCAAGTTTTTGTCAATGTTGTGAGATGAGGCATACTGCATGCTGTTGCACAGTATGTACTTGAAAATTGACTTTAAATATATTCAAGACTATATCAGCCATTACTATTTCTTTGTAAATTATGTGTGTATGTCTACACAAATATATCCTACAAAATATCTTGCTCTCAAAATTTTGTGTCAGTACTCTTTTAAAGAAACCTTGAAACAGCTTTGGCAATTTTTTACAAGCCCAATGAGCATAGTTGCCAATTTAGCTGTTTTGTAGCTGAATCTAGCTACTTTTGAACTCTGCTAACTACTGAAAATTTCATTTAGCTACGAGTAGCTACTTTCGCTTTTATTCGAAACTTATCTCCTAATTTAGCTATTTTAGCTTACTCTAGCTGTAGTGTTATGACATTTTCAAGAAATACTTCTACAGGCAATTTATTCAAGGAAAGCATAGGACATCGAAAAATCGCCCTTTCCATCGACAGAATCTCACCGTTGGAAACGATGACATTTCGCCCACTCTATTTCCTATCAATTTCCAACAAAATGTGATGGCAAACACACAAAAAAGACAAGATGACACGAGCTTGCCAAGTGATTGGGTTCAGCAAAGAGCGAGCGTCTATTCAGCAAAAAAGGATGATACTGTGCAAATGGCAGATATCATATTGTCAAAGAATTACATGCACCGCAAGACTAATGGCTGTTTACCGCTACATCTTCATACTTGCACTGCCCTTTTACAAATTTCAGGAGCGAAAGCTTCTTGCCTTTCTTTAGCATTACGATAGTACGATTAACATTAAGGTAGTACACTATTTCTTAGCGAACTTTGACAACTTTGAGCAAATCTGTGCGTTCGTCCATCTGTCCGAACGTTTGTCTGCCTGTCTAGCCAACTACGACTTTTAGCTCTCCTGGCAGTTTCTATAGTGGCATTGATACCAAAATTGGTGTGGCATAACATGACTGTATAACAAACATAAGTGACTCGTTATAACATGACAATCATGACATGTACGTCATGATTTACATTTCATGGTCTTGCTGATCTTGTGGTGGTTTAGTTCACATGACATATTGAAAAACCGGTATGGTATCACATGACTGCATGGCGAACATAAATGACAGACCCTAACGTGGAAATTATGACATGCATGTCATGTAAGTAATGACTACACGCCAGGCTTATGGTGCACTCGCGGCCGTTTCGCTAGCTTCACAAAATTTGGCACTACAGAACGCAAACGAATGATGAGGGTAAATGAGACGTCCAAACATGATAATCTTGACATTTATGTCATCTAAAACAGGACTGCATGCTATGCTCATAGCATGCTCGCGGCCGTTCCGCTAGCTCCAAATATACCAAATTTGGTATCATGCGATGTGAATAGACGACAAAGGTAAATGACATGTCAAAAAAAAAGATAATCATGACACGGAAGTCATGTAAAAACATGCCAACATATTGTTACGTAAATATGACTAGAGGCGTGTCTATTTAGAATCTATAATGAAACTGATGCGTAGAGAATCGACTAAGACGGAGGACAGCACGCACAACCGACAGACCACTTCCTCGTTGTCTTCTGCCCCTGATACGTCAGTACGTAGCATTACCTCCCCCCCCCCCCCCCTTTGGCGGTAAAAGCGCCGTCTCGGTGCACATTAACTACGGTCTTCAGTGGGCAGGTGGTAAAGTTTTAGCCTGCTGACGTGCACAACATCTCTGGGTGTGGTTGCAGGCAGACTTGTGGTCCCAGATGCAGGAATGATCTCATTGGTGACGTCGGTTACCTGGCGGATGATACGGTAAGAACCCATGTAGCAAGACAACTTCTCTGATAAGCCAATGCGACGAACTGGGAATCACAGAAGAACGAGAAAACCGAGTGAGAAGCGAACGTCATCATGCCGGCTGTTGTAGATGGCTTTCTGGGTGGCTTGCGAAGCAGAAAGTCTAGAGCGGGCGATCTGACGTGCGTGGTCGGCATGAGGAATAGCGTCGCGTGCATATTCACTTGACGGCGTTGTAGTGGTAAGAAGTAGGGTGTCGAGTCGTAACGTCATCATGGCCATAGAGCAAATAAAGGGTGAATAACCAGTGGGGTCATGGCACAAAGAGTTGTATGCGAAGGTCACGTGAGGTAGCGCCAGGTCCCAGTCATGGTGGTCGGAGGACACATAGATCGGGAGCATGTCCGTGAGGGTGCGATTTAGCCATTCGGTAAGGCCATTTGTTTGGGGATGGTAGGAAGTGGTCAACTTGCGCTGCGTCGAGGAAGAACGCAGAAGATTGTCGATTACACGTGACAAAAATGCGCGACCGCGATCCGTGACTAACTGGCAAGGAGCGCCATGGCATAGGATGACATCGTGGAGCAAAAAAAAAAGTCTGCAACGTTAGTAGCGGTGCTGGTGGGGAGCGCTCGAGTGATGTCATACCTAGTCGCGTAGTCTATAGCAATGTCGACCCACTTGTTACCCGATTGAGACTCGGGAAAAGGACCGAGAAGATCTGTACCAACACGGAAGAAAGGTTCGGTTGGGATGGAGATCAGTTGAAGAACTACAGCCAAGGGCGCAGTAGGTCGCTTCCTACATTGGCATTTATCGCAGGACGACACGTAATGGCGAACGGACCGGGCGAGACCGCGCCAAAAGAAGCGGTGACGCACGCGGTTGTTTGTCCTAGATACACCCAGATGACCAGCAGTTGGTTCATCGTGAAACTCGTGCAGCACAGTTGAATGCAAATGTTTCGGCACGACAAGAAGGAGCTCAGGGCCATCTGGCTAGAGGCTACGATGGTACAGCGTGCCATTCAGGAAGACGTACATGCGAAGCGACGCGTCGTTTGGAGCAGATTCGAGATGGTCAATAAGTTGTCGCAGAGAAGCATCACAACATTGTTTTTCACCAATCTGAAGAAACTGGGACATTGCCATGACGCTGAGGCTGGGCTGGATGTCTGATTCGTCGGGCTGATCAACAGGGTAGCGGGATAAGCAATCGGCGTCCAGATGGAGATGTCCAGACTTATAAGCAACCGAGTAGGAATACTCCTGTAGCCATAATGCCCAACGGCCAAGTCGTCCAGTGGGGGTCCTTCAGAGAAGAAAGCCAACACAGTGCGTGATCATCTGTGATGACACGGAAAGGCTGACCATACAAGTAAGGACGGCATTTCGAAACAGCCTAGATAAGGGCGAGACAGTCCCGTTCTGTTATAGAGTAATTGTGTTCAGACTTTGAAGCAGACAGCTTGCATACGCGATTAGACGTTCGTTGCCCCACACAATTTGTGCCAAAACTGCACCAATTCCGTGACCACTTGCGTCTGTTCGCACTTCTGTAGGAGCATCGGGGTCGAAATGTGCAAGAATAGGAGGTGTCATTAGAGCGGTGATTAGTTGAGAGAAAGCGTCAGTTTGAAGAGGGCCCTAACAAAATGGGACGTCTTGTTTGAGAAGGTCAGGGAGTGGCCGTGCGAGTGCCGCAAAATTTTTCACAAACCGGCAAAAGTAGGAGCAAAGGCCCACGAAACTGCGAACATCATGGACAGAGCGTGGGACTGGGTTACAGTGCGTACTTTCACCGGGTCTGGTCGTACGCTGGCAGCATCAACAAGGTGACCCAACACGGTAATCTGACGAAGACTGAAGTGGCACTTAGAGAAATTGAGCTGCAGGCCAGCCCGTCGAAATATGGATAGAATTGTCGAAAGGCGTTCAAGGTGGGTTGCGAAAGTAGGTGAGAAAATCATCACGTCGTCCAGGTAACACAAAACATGTCGACCATTTCAATCCTTGTAGGAGCGTGTCTATCATTCTCTCGAAGGTCGCTGGAGCGTAGCAGAGACCGAAGGGCATGACCTTGAATTGGTAAAGACCGTCAGGGGTTACAAAGGCAGTCTTTTCTCGGTTCATGTCATCTACAGCGATTTGCCAGTAGCCAGATCGGAGGTCGAGAGATGAAAAGAAGGTGGCGCCATGGACGCAATCAAGGGCATCGTCAATGCGTGGTAGAGGGTACACATCTTTTTTGGTAATTTTGTTGAGGTGGCGATAATCAACGCAGAAACGCCATGAGCCATCTTTCTTTTTTACTAATACCACGGGAGATGCCGAAGGGTTCGATAATGGTTCGATTATGTTCTTCGTAAGCATTTTGGCCAGTTTTTTCTGAATCACTTCTCGTTCGGACGCTGACACGCGGTACGACCGATGATGAATGGGCGCAGAGTCACCAGTGTTGATTCTGTGAGTGACAATTTAAGTCTGGCCCAAATAACGATTGTCGGTGTCGAAAATGTCACTGTGTGAGGCCAAAACCTGGCAGAGAGCGTCAGCCTGGTGAGGCGAAAGCTCCGATCCAATCATGTTTCGAAAAATAGCATAGTCTGAGCTGGGTAACCGTGAGACTGCGCTTCGATCAGGAGCAGATAAAGCAACAACACTGACATCTTCCTCTGTTATGGCAGTTAGCTAGACTAGAGACATCTGGCAGGGCAACACTTGAGGGGTGACACCAAAGTTAAGCAGCGGAAGGAACACACAGTTATCAGCTATGGTCGCGATGGTATGGGGCACAGTAACACTGTGTGTCAGCCGAACGTCGGTAATCGGCGTAACGATATAATCACCGTCAGGAACGGGAGGGGCCGATGACAAAGACACGTACGTGATGGTCGACTTGTACTTCAAGCAGGCTGTGGTGCATGGGAAGCGTCAGTAGAGGATTTTCAACCGCCATTGGTATTGCAGCTTGACCTCTATAAGCTGCAATATCTAGTTTTCCTGCTGCACTCGTCCAGAGAAGCTCAGCGAGGAAAAGCGCCGAGGTGGCGGAGAGCGGGATTGGCGACGTAGCGGGGACGGGGAGCGAAAGCTGCGGCGACCGGACAAAGGGGCGTCAGTGTAGCGGTGACTGGACAAAGGGGCATCAGTGAAAGGTTTGTAAGATGACGTCAAATAGAAATTGAAGGGTGCAGCGACTGAAAGTCGAGGGGTTGTCGGGTGAGTGCGCCGAGGTAGAGAAGGTCTGATGTGGTTGGTTTGACCAACGGCGGCGGCAATAGCGAGAACCGTGCCCAGGCTGGTGGCAGGAAAAACAAATAGGCCGGTCCTCAGGTGTTTGCCATTCCGAAGGGTTACGGAAGGGCATTCTTGGAGGTGAACGGCGAGCGTGTCCTGGGGAGTAAGACGGGACTTCAGGACGAGTCAAGGGACATGCTGGTGGAAGGCTGAGGTTCGCAAACTCCTGCCTCACCAACGCTTGTATTAACGCCACTGACGGCTGTTATTAGTCAGAGGCGAGCATTGCAAAAACGGTTGGCTGAAGGGGAGCCGGACAGGGGGCTTCGATTTCCTGACGAACAATGCGCGTGACGTTGTCATGCGTGGGGGACTGGCGGGCGGCTTCACACGATGAGGTTGCGGCCATATTGGACAGCTGGGTGAATCGCTGAGTAATACGGTGGCCCTTGGCTTCTTTTAACTGCGGGCACTCTTTAATGATGGCGTCGACGGTGGCAACGTTTTTGTATACTAGAAGATTAAAGGTGTCGTCTGCTATGCCTTTCAGCACATGGGCCACTTTCTCCGACTCACTCATGTGTTCGTCAATCTGGCGGCAAAGGGTGATGACGTCGTGAATGTACGCGAGGTACGACTCCGTCAACGTCTGTAAACGAGCCGCCAGTTGACTCCGCGCTGTGATCTGCTGTCCAACGGTGTCGCCAAAAAGGTCGCGGTCTTATCTTTAAAGGAGTTTCAGCTTGTTATCTCCGCTTCATGCGTCTCGAACCACACCCGCGGTGGGCCATCGAGATAAAAAAACACATTGGCAAGCATAAGAGTCGGGTCCCACCTACAGTTATGCTGACCCATTCGTACCGGTTGATCCATTTGTCGACGTCAATGCCATCCTGACCGGAAAATACACCAAGATCACGAGCAGGAGATGAACGACGTATGTAGAAGTCACAAAAGGGGCAGGTGGTGAAGACAATGATTGTTCAACTTGTGACATGGTTGGACGTATGATGATGCGACCGTTGCGGAGCTTCGTGATGAAGAGAGGGAAGTACCCCGCACCTCCACCACAAAGATGTTACAAAAAAATGACACGAGGCGTGTCTATTTAGAATCTATATCGAAACTGATGCGTATAGCATCGACTAAGATGGAGGACAGCACGCACAACTGACAGACCACTTTCTCGTTGTCGTCTTCTGCCCCTGATATGTCAGCTACGTAGCAATATTATGCTCATGATGCTCTTGTGGCCGTTTCTAGCTTCACATATACCAAATATGATGTTAGGTGGCGTCAATGGATGACGAAGGTACATGACTGGTGCAAACATAATAATCATGACATGAAAGTCATCTAAGGCATATTTACGTCTGCCTCATAACGTTGTGCTGATTTTAAAGTGACACATCAAGCTTCCTCATTCGTGCTTCGCATAGCATTTATTCCCACTGCACGTGGGATCTGCCAATTTTTTTTCATGTGCTTTATAAATATCGTATACTCAATTTTTTATAGATCTCACCAGCTACCACATGTAAAGGGAATGTTATTTCACAATTGAATGATATGAATCACACGAAGTTCTCAGGAAATTGAAGGTACACATTTGCTTCTGTGACACAAAAGTTTAGAGCAAGATATATATACTATATATATCCTTGAACCGGTGATGAGCAGAGTTTCATTACTACCGTAAAAGCTTGACCTTGCTGTTGCTTAACCTGTATGCACCTTGACTTACAGGCATCTTGGTAAGTACTAATTAAAACAACAAAAATGATTTTCTGCTCTTCCAATGCATTTTTCAACTAGGGTTTTCCCCTCAGCGGTCGTTATTCAAAAATGGTTCGAAAAAATATTTGGTTATTCAATTATACCCTATTCGATTCTTATTCAAAGTTTTTGAATATTTGCACGCCCCTAATGTTTACAGCGCCCTGTGCATACGCAGCTCGTCTTTGATGAGCGCTGAAGCCTGGACGCTTTTCTGAAAACCACACCTGCCCTAAGTATTGGAATCAAACCAGGAACCTTTCTCTTTCCCATCATACATGTTCTGCATAGTTGCATGCAAAATAATGTCACTTGGATAACTCTAAGATAACACAACTGTCAGCAAATTTGTTGCACTCCTCGAGATTCTTAAACATGCATGAAAAAAAATTTAGCTACTTTTCAGCTGCTTGCTAGGTTTTTCTTAGCTACTTCTAGCTACTTTTATGCTGCCATCTAGCTATTTTTGCTCTCCAACATGTGGCAACACGTCCAATGAGCTGTTCCTGTATGTCCTTCAGACCATGATCAAGCTGATTCAAGTGCTTTACATCGTGTGTGCTATTTATAAGGTTTTACACATGCACAGTGCTACTAATCACAGCATGCTATCACAAGTTTACAGCTGGCCCTGTTATGGGATGTGGCATTATTTTGGGACACTATCTCATCGGCTTCTTAGCATTTTCACCAGACAAACAGGTGGCTTAGCAGTTAGTTCCATGGGGTCAGCTTGTAGCTCAGAGGTCGATCAGGAGCACAGCCTTCACAAATTATAGCGTGTTAATGGAGGATCATGGAAGACGAAGTTCAGTTCTGGTGACGACTTTGCAAATAAGTTGTGGGAATAAAAAAAAGAGAGCTTGGAAGGAGGGGAACCTTTAATTACCATAGTTACCTTTAAATAAGATCATTTACTTAAACTATAATCTGAATGATTTACTCTGGTTGTAATTTCAGTGTTTACATAGTTTCAGGTACCCTTTAGATGGAAACAGCACTCAAGCAATCACATACCCAGCTTGACAACCAAATTAAGAGGGCTGAAAAAGAGTTTAAGTGAAGATAGATGTGTAGAGTTTAATGTCCCAAAACCACCTCATGATTATGAGAGACGCTATAGTGGACAGATCAGAAAATTTCGAGCACCTAGGGTTCTTTAACGTGCACCCAAATCTGAGCCCACAGGCCTACAGCATTTTCCCCTCTATCGAAAATGCAGCCACCACAGTGGTGATTTGATCAAGCAACCTGCAAGTCAGCAGCCAAGTACCTTTGCCACTAGACCCCCATGACGGGGCAGAATTTAAGTGGAGACACAGACAGAACAAAAGAAGAGTTCGTTGAGTGGCTTGTCCCAACTTCTGGATTCTAAGCACACTGCATGCTATGTCATCAGTCACTGTTTTAAAATGTTCTGAAGTCACTGGCATATTTGATACAAGTGATGGCACAGGGGATGACTCTTTCAAAGCATGTTGCTGAACCAAACTAGAGCAACAAGCTCGGCAATGGCAAGATTGAGATGGTGAATAGATGGCTTAAGAGAACAACTGCAATAGCCCTTTTGGTACAAATGAACTAAAGAGGTTACTCACAAATCGAATATATACAGTGAAATGAATTGCCTGTGCATTAGGGCTGCACTTCAACAAATGCTCGCACACATATAAAAAAAAGGGAGCCTTTACATGAGAGCATTATATAAATAAATTTTCTGAAAAAGAAGCTGCATGTTGGCTCATTTCCTCACTCAACATGAATTTTTCTAATAAACCTAAAAATACTCTTTTTTTCCCTGTAGATTCGGTCCCTTTCAATTGTGTTGCAGTTGCTAATCAAATTACCACATTTCTGAGGTATCCATTTGCCTTACAGACTACTAGTACTCATGACTAATTATCAGTAATAGGTGGAAATTAAAATATTATAAGGCAGGCCTGCCTTACCGATTTAATTGTTCTTGACCTTGAGTGGAGGTGATGAGATGCAGAGCTCTTTGTAGGCTATCTTCCTTGCATGTGAAATACTTTGGAATCTTGAAGCAGTCCTGCTCCTGTCCCGGCTGCAAAAGTTTTAGCATTCTGTTTAAGACCGCACGACAAATAATACCTTTTAACACAAAAGTGTTTTATGCCAGGGTCCACCACCGCTCTGATGGCATAATTCCATCATGGAAGTGACATTGAAAAATGTATGCTAAAAGATTGCAAAGAAAAAATCGGAAGATAACCATCTGCCGCACTAAATCGCACCAGCAACCTCTCGATTCCCAGCGTGCGTCGCTAACCACTATGCCACAAAACATACATTGCCTAGCATGCTAACGGTAATGTCATTTATATGCACCAAAAACTGCTTGGTAGTCCCAGAAGTCTGATACGCACGCGCGTGATATGCACTCCGTAGAGACGCCGACCTATAAAGTGCCCCAAGGCAAGCCTGTAGCACCATGCACCATCTTGCCACTAATAACGAAAACACGCTCAAGTGTCAAAGCTCTTGGGACTGCCAAACAGTTTATGGTATATAAATATATATATAATCCTGCTCGCAGCAACTTATCTTTTCAACCACTTTTCTTTCTTCACATTTACATCACAATTCGGCCTAATAACTTCCCCTATACTTTCCTTGGCATTATTGTCTGTTACATCTCATTAATATTGTGTGAAACACAGAAAAACGATTCCTTAAGTATTTACTTTTTTCCCTATTCATTAAGGAGGGTCTCGTACTGGCAGACTTGGTGCCTTTCGTTTGTATATGAGAACTATTGGTCAGCTGCCAGCTCGTAATAAGTTCACGTGCTACGTGACGCAAACAGGCTGGCTACTGGTGGCGCTGACTAACACTTCCGCATTTAAATTCACATATATACCCAATAAAGTGGCTGGGAGGATGACCGCCGTGGTAGCTCAGTGGTAGAGTATCGAACACGTTATTCGAAGGTCGCAGGTTCGGTTCCTGCCCAGGACAAGTTATTTTTTCACCCACTTTTTTTTTTCTTCACATTTACATTACAATTCGGTTTAATAACTTCCTCTATACTTTCCTTGGCATTATTGTCTACTACATCTCCTTAATATTGTGTGAAACACAGAAAAACGAGCCCTTAACCCTTAAGTATACACTTCTCTCTCTCTCTATCTATCTATATATATATATATATATATATATATATATATATATATATATATATATATATATATATATATATATATGCACACGCACACACACATACATATACACACCAATGCAAAATTGAAAAATTTGGGGGGGGGGGGGGGATGAGCTCCCCAACTCTCCCTTCACCGCCTCTATGAACATGGCAAAGGAAATGCTGTCCAATGCATGCGCGTCTTACGACCTTGCATGGTAGTGCGTCAGCAAGCCCTCAACGCTCCGAGTGTTATCTTCTTCCTAACGCAGCGATATAAAAAAAAAGTTTAGGAAGAAAAAGCAAAAGGCCCCACCATAATTTTTACAACGTGAGCCTAACGTACGCTTCGCCCCCATCGGCGCACAATCGCATACCTTTACTCCTTTCACGTCTTCTTTCTCCGAGAGAGACGTGACGTGTGGTGTATGCGTTCTCTCCCCAAAGCCGAAACAGAGGACCCAACCCATAACTTTTTTTTCTTTCCACGGAACGCACGTGTTGTGCTGTACTCTTCCCACGCTTTTAGCTTATAAATTACATAAGTGCATTGTTTGAGTCAAATTTGCATACAGTAGCGGTCTAATATTTACGTAATCTACGAATAATAAATCTTACAGTAGCGAGAATCTAATATTTGCGTAATCAAATATTTGAGGCAGAAATGCACTGTTTCTTCAGCCACTTTTCTTATAAGAATAGGTTGTTGTATTGAATAAAAACAAAAGTAATTGAACATTATATATATATATATATATATATATATATATATATATATATATATATATATATATATATATATATATATATACACACACACACACACACACACACACACACACACACACCAATGCAAAATTGAAAAATTTTGGGGGGCAATAAACTCCTCAACCCCCCTTCCCCCCCCCAGCAATGCAACTGCTTTCTAAAGCACCAATTTAATATTTATGGTCACCAATCATTAGGTAAGTAAAAAATGCATAATGAATAATGATGCCCTAACTCAGCCAGCGGAAACATGTGTGTATGGCTCTATAACTTAGCCAAGCGAGATGCAGTATAACACAGTGTAAGCACTAAGAATGAAAGGGGAACAGCCTCGGATGCATCTTCATATAGTATAAGGGGCAATGCCTTTATGACAAGAAATTTGACTGCATATGCCAAGAACAGCAAGCACAATCCCAATTAACCATTGTCAACACCATGCACTGTACATAAATGCCTGAAAGACAGGGACTAATAAGCCAAGCAGCTTATTCTAAGCACGGAAAGAGGGCATTAACATTGGCCTCTTATTAAATCCAATTAACTTTTGGGGATTTGAATGCAAAAGCATTTAGTACTTTATTATAAATCATGTCACAGTGGGGGATCTACAAATTGATTTGATCACCTTCAGTTGTACACAAAGGTTTGTGTGTACATAAATGGCAACACACACATGCTAGGCTATTTTTTTATACAATACATAAATAAAAATACTATTACTGTCAGGCCTCTGTTGTATTCACAGACAAACAACTTAATAACAAAAATTAATGTTTTTGTTAATTGCTTTTAGCATAACTTTAGGTGTGGCACAAGTTGTCTGCGTTGAAAAAACGTTGTGAATACGACAGAGCCCTGACGGTCGTAGCATATTCATGAAAAATCTGTTCTCTGTAAAAAGAGCACCCTGTATATATTCAAGCAAAGCTTGTTATGAGTTACAGATTTTGGTAGTGGCAGCGGCGTTACAAGCGAAAAACCCAGTGTTAATGAGTGTACAGAAATGCGGCTCTTGATGGTGCACTGGCCACATGCGTATTTGCAAACGCTCTTTTCCAATAACAAATTCTCGCTTTATCATGGGCTCATCGGTAATTAGTCATTTCTGACACACCAATGTGATGTTTTATTGAGGTCACATGTCATATAACCCACACATGCATGCACGCATACGTATGCGTGAAAGTCGCAGCGAAAACCACAACATTTACTGCCACTTTTGCCTCCAACTGTCAACAACTAACCAATGACTTTGCATGGCAACAATGCCCCAAGTCTGTCATCAACAACTCTATTAAAGAATTTGAAAAACAGGACCACCATCACATGATAAAAAACACTAAATCCGAACCTGCAAATACTACTCCCTATGTTATTCCAACGTATTCAGCCTCCCTCCCTAACATATACCTCATTCTCAGAAGGCACCACAAGTTAGAATGCGCTTTCCCAGAATCTCTATACATTGCATATTGCCCACAGATGACCAAGAAACATTTGAGATATTGTAACCTCATCTAATGTCAACACTCTTAATTCACGGGCAGATACTGTAAGAGACCTAGGTCCAAACTCTGTACAATGATGAACAAAGTGGCCACCGTCACCAGTACTGCGTCTTCATTTTCTGATATAAAGTGGACGGGGGGATAGCCGTCGAGGTGGTTCAGTTGGTAGAGCAGCAGACGCTTTATTCGAAGGTCGCAGGTTCGGTCCCCGCCCACGGCAAGTTATTTTTTTGTTCACTTTTCTTTCTTCACATTTACATTACAATTACTTCAAATAACATCCCTTATACTTTGCTTGGCATGATTGTCTGTTACATCTCATTAAAATTCTGTTTTGGAACATCACAAAAGTTGACAAGATCGAACTCATCAACCTGCCATGGCTAGACTAAAGCCTCCGCTCAACATACAAAAGTACTAGGAGACGCCAGACGATGGTCCCTTCGAGAAGTGATTTCTTTTGACGTAAAGGTGGCGAAGGTAACATAGACACACAGTGACCGTGTCAATCACTTCAGCGAATACATCAAAAAAGTGTTTAATTGACGCCAGACAGAGATTTTCCGCAATGACGAGACATAGGATGATATAAAGCATGACATGCAAAACCACTTTGCTACAACTGATGGAGATGCCTTTCGTCTCCTCATTCCCTACTAGCTGAGAGGATGGCAGACCGTCAGGGACTGCTAGGACAATAAAAAATGCCTAGGCTCCTTGGCCAACCTTAAAGAGCACCACATCATTTCAGGCCCAATAGATGTCTTTCCTGATGTGTAGAGACTGGAACTTCAGGCACGAAAAAATAATATCTTAGGTGCCTATAATAGGCCCTAAAAATGCCATTTAGGCATAAATAGGCATTAAAAACTGTCATTTAGGCATATATAGCCACAATTGATAATTAATTCAGTAGCGAGCTCAGGACAAATATTCAACTTCTAGAACTTCTAAGAAACAGAGGGGGCAATGTGCTTTGGGAAAGCTAAATTTATTTTTCCATGAAAAGAATTAGCAAGAACGATAATGATTTGAACAGATTTAGGTGAAAACTGAGGTAATTTGACATTGTGGGAAAGGCTATGAAGAAAGTGACAAACCAGCATCATCTCAAGAATTTCGTGCTTGAATTTTGCTTGCTTTCAGTCAATATTTGCTTTTATGTGGAAAAGAACGCTCGATGCCCACTTAAGTTAGTGAAGCATACTTGTGACCTAGCACTTTAAGTGCTTTAGTTGCATTCAGAATATTTGAATCAGCACCGCTCAAAACTTTAGACACTTGCTTTAGCAGATACAATCCAGTATTCTTTCCGAGGCAGATTTAAGCTTTGAGGCAACCCTGTCGGCGACAAGTCTATTGGGGATGGGGTGAACCTTTCCTGCACGCCCGAAAAAACTAGGATATCTTTAAGGGGGGACGTGGCAATGAAAATTAACTTTGTTATTTATGAAGCCAAATTATTGAAATTCGGCATGCAGATGTCATTTGTTGCGCTGATATCATAACAGAAATCGGTTTTCAGCTATCTAATATAGCTTTTGAGTTACAAATCTTGATAGGCTCTCATTGTCATCACAAAATTAATTAGCTAATTAGACACAAGTTTGTCAAAATTTTTACATAAGAATATTCACAAAGGTCCATTTTGTGCCGTAATGCTATTGGTTTATTTTTAACATTTAAATAAACACACTAAAACATTTTTTTAAAATGTCCTGGACATATTGTCTTACCAACAACTTTTACAAAAAGCCAATTACAAAAGTCTCTATGGTGTGCACACAAATATGGACAGCTTTACGGCACTCACCAATGTCTCACAATCTAAGTGCAGAAAACGGAATGGCTTTAGCTTAATTTGCTGTGAAATGGCACAGGGATGACCAACAACAAGTGCTCAAAAAATGAAAGCTAAGAAAATGGAGCTCAAAGAAATTTGAGCTAGAAGCTGATGTAATGGAAGTCGAAAAGAAGCTGGCTTTATTTTTCATCGGAGAAATGCAGTATTCATTCTATCTAGAGCTTCACTCTGTCCTGTTTATGATGATGCCAATATGGTGGCACTGTGCCAAGGGAAAGCTCCAAATTTGCATTTTTCTATGCCCAATTTTCACACAGCTTTTGATGACAGCCCACCAGTAAAACGCTTGTTTCTCAGCTTCTACTACTTATTTTGGTCTAAAATCACACTATGATGTAAAACATGGTCTCAGGATTACAGAAAAAAATTAATTGAAAAACTGAACGTTTTGACCAAATTTACTATTCGCATTGCCACGTTCCTCCTTAAGCATTCCCTTTAAGCGTTGAACGCGACAGCGATATGCTATCCCTGGTGCGTACTTCAACCACTTAGTGAATACTTTTTATTGCATGATGTTACTCGAGAAGTTTAAATTGTGGATTAATATACAGTGTAAGTGATGAAGTTGAAAGTGGCTTGTGTCAGTGAAGCTTTCACATATGGCTGCATTTTGTGTAATTGGTGCATGCGGGTTCACAGGTGCCAATATAGAAGTAACAAAATGAATCTCTGTGCCCATGAAATGACCACAAAATACATGTTATTTGTACAGATTCAGGAGTTATTTAAATAAATTGGCAGTCGCGTGGGCGATTTTCGAAGCTTTATGCCTATGCGTATTTCAGAGTGGACATCAAACTCAAATTATTGTTAGCGCTTCCAATGTCTTCTACCCTGCTTTCCACATGGACCATTTCTCGATCGACGGAGCAGTGCTGTGATCCACTGGTCCATTGCCTGACAAAAACACTTTGCGGCTTCTTTTTATTCCGCATCGCTCAGCAGACTTCCGACAGCTGCCATTATGAAGAACATAACTCACAACGAAACTTATGTGTAGGCTGTAGGCGGCCGCGCTATCCTAGCTTAGTTTCGGCTGATTATAGTACGGTCTAGCTACACTGTACTCTAGCCTCGCAAACACAACCGCTGCACTGCACAACTCTCGAACCTGGCAACAGAGATCTTGAAGGTGCAGGGGGTACACTAGTGTTCACCTCTCGTCACTTCGCTACCGTACACTCTACTCACGCTCACGCAACCGCCATGCTGCAGTACTCTCGAATCAAGTGACGGAAATCTTTTAGGGGGGTTCGCTAGCACTATAGATGCTAGCCGTGCTTTGCCTTGCTGGAATACGAGCCCCATTCATGTAAAGGGGCATTTGTGATGCGGCAGTATCAGAGCATTGGCAAACGTCACATGCGTCGGAGTGCATCGGCAGAGACTACTTCTATGTTGGTTGTGGCAATGTGTCGACTTATGATATGTTTTCGCTGACATGACACGGCGTATGCACGTGCCGATCTTACATCAAACATAATCACACCTTACCACCGGTCAGTGATGATTTCTGCCAGCGCTGGCAAAGAGTCCTAGAAAAGCAGTCGACTTTAATAATATCTACACCGAAACCCATCCCTCAAAGCACACGGCTGAGCACTTAATGACTTTTGATGTGCTTTTACAAAATAACATGTTGAACAAAAAACACAAGCTGCATGTTTACATCTGGCATCCGCAGACATAATTCCCTTTCACCCTGAAGCAGATG
Source organism: Rhipicephalus microplus (assembly GCF_013339725.1). Classification (NCBI taxonomy): domain Eukaryota; kingdom Metazoa; phylum Arthropoda; class Arachnida; order Ixodida; family Ixodidae; genus Rhipicephalus; species Rhipicephalus microplus. The sequence continues at coordinate 34,982 of NW_023611345.1, forward strand.
GATCTCCCTTTTGAGCGTGGTAATCATGTTCTTATTCTTTTCACCTTCCTCACTTGTACAAGCCCGCCCCAAACCACACACATAGCTCTGTTTCTATCTCTCTATATTTTGTTACTTATAAGCTTGCGTGAATATTTCAAGCATTCGAATGCAAGTGCAAGTGCTTGGCCAGGTGGCTTTTTTCATATTTCGTGGGCTTTTTTTGTAACGTGAAAAAAAAAAAAAAAGGATGACGTGAGACACACTGTGCAAGAAAAGAAAATGAGTGGTTTCTAGAGGTGCTTTGACTCTGCCTTTATGCGTACTTACTTACAGTTTTCAGCCAACAAATAAAAGGTTGGTCAATTTAACATATTTATAGGTTAGATAACGAAAAAATAAAAAATAGGCTGAGTATCTATAAGTCAGTGCAAATAGCAAGCAAATAGTAGGGCAAGAAGGACTAATCACAAAGGATAAAAGCTTTTTCCTAACATGTGCAACACAGTCAACCAATCTGACTTTTGGCAAACAACTTCACAACATAACGGGAATGACCAAAGCTGATGTATTACTAACATGAACAACAGTGAGTTTTCTGCGAAGACTGTCTTTCATTGCAAACGTGACGATGAGGGGAGACGATGGACCAGACATCTCGGAGAAGACTTCGTACCGTATTATGCATGTGTTTTCAGGAATAATCAAAGCCTGCAAGCAAGAAAAAGGGTCACCAAGATCAGGCATGGGCACAATAACATGCAATGTCAAAATATTAACTAAAACAGTATGTCTAGCTGCCAGTTGTAACCCCCAATATAAAATTAAGTGCACCAAAATAATACAGGCACATGTTTGTTGAAGAGAATACTTAAGGATGCCATCTTTATAACTATATTATAGCAGCTATTGAAATATATTAATAGCATTATATTCATTCTTTAATCCATTGGCCTTAATACTAAACATGCAAACAGAAAAATTCACAATACTTTAGAGAGCGGCACGAGCAATTAGAGATCTGAGGATCTTACCTGAGCATTTAGGTTCTTTGTCAGCTCATTTATATAGCAATTCTTGCCAATGACCAACTCACGTGCCTCCAGGCAGCAGTTTTTCAACACTAAGCGGCTTCCGACGCAGAATTTATCACTCTTTACAAAGCTATTCATGAGAAGAGCACTGTCGTCAACTGCTTGTTCGTCAACCTAGAGCAAAAGATTCAGTTGTAACATTACTACAATGATTAACACGGAAACCATAAAGGAAAGTTTGTTGCTATTACATGACACAAGACACTATGTCACACTGATAGAAATTTCAAAAGGTCCAGCATTTTCAAGTTAGAAGAAATGTGCACTACAGAGACAAAACTGGCGAAAGCACTATACAACAAAGTGTCACAATGTGGAGTAAGTTGTCCAGTTTTTGTCAGCGTACCTAAAGAGTTTTTGTAAAAGTGTATAACCAAGAACAAGAAAAATTTGAGCCAATGAGTCGAGATTTATCATGAAACAAAGTACCAGTTGTCTGGTCATTTTCTCTTGCATCCATGTTTACCCGCCTTGCTTATGTTGACCAACTAACTCTAATTGCAGTTCTACAGGCATCAACTCATTTGCAAGCCTTTTTCAGATGTTTCTCTCATGGTTAAAATATGTACTCCTCGCAAATCTCCAAAATGCATGAAATATTTCAAATTTGTGAGTGCATTATTTTTACGTCAGTGTACGTTGAAGTAACAATAACGACAAAAAATAGACTGGCAAAAATGAATAAGACACACGTGGAATCTTATGTGATATGTACAGAGTGTTTTGAAAAATGTTTTGTTGTGATCTGAAAATAGGAAACAAGCAGAAAAAAGCGATTTATTTTGGATTGTTTCAACTACAATGGCGCATGTCATAGAATATACAAGTACATGTTTAAAATTTACGACCAATTATTTTGCAACTAAAATAGTCGGATCCTAATGTAATACTTAAAAGGGCCATGGACCACTCGATGCTCTGGCTCGGCGAGAAAAAACATTCTGCACTGTGGTACGTAACATGCTACAAGTAATAATTTAATTACATAATCGGCACAAGTTTTGCAATTTTTATTCTCTTGGAGCAGCTTGGCGCAAGGGAACAGAAAGGTATCGAAAATTGGCAATATGCGCAGCTGTCTCACCCCTGGTTTACATATCAGCTATGGCAATGAAGTTTTTGTCATAAACAATTATATAGCCAGCTTGTACCAGCTTCTACCAGCTACATTTTAGCAAAACAGCCATGTGGGCAAGTTGGCAATGATTTATTTCAAATGCAAAAAGTGGGGCTCGGTACAGAACAGGGTTTGTTCTCTTCGCTCTTTTCTCTTGTCCTTGTTCTGTACTGCGCCCAACTCTTTGCATTTATACTAGCCGCCTAGTGTAATTGCATCTATTCGTATGCACTGACAACGCAGCAAAATCACTCAAAACTGCCACAAATGTTATATATACTGTTCAGAGATAACGTTTGATGGTTTCAGGCCGTGAACTGTATCAGCCTAAACTTCATGATATATGAGGTTTTAAGACGCAACATCACATGCACAAGATCAGTTTTATGTGATTCGATTGCCTAAGATATTATACTTACTGCATTTAGCTTAGCAAAAAGTAATCACTGACAAAAGCGAATAAGTGCAACAGCTCACGTCTAGAACAGCATGAAGAAGCCGATCGCTGCCTGTACTGTTAACGAGAAAGTCGAAATTTCGACGGTCAATAGTGTCTTGGGACAAGTAGTGGTGACTTGGCTGGCCTTTCAAAACATCTGATGGGATGAAAGCATAGTGAAAATTAAAAACATTAAATTGCCATCATCATTTATATTAAAAGCCCTTTAAGAGTATCACATAAGGGCGAGGGAGACAAAGGAATCAACAAATTATATAAGGCTTGTATGCGCTCAAATACTGTAGTGTTCAATTTGAGTGGTAATGGGCCAGCTGAAGCCAGAGTAATGCACTTGAGAAAAAAAAAATGTAGAGGTTCTCTCATTCTAGCAATGCAAATATGCCCTGCTTTTCACCACATGTTGTTCATGCTGGCCCGCTGAATCACTATACCACTATATTATGAAAAAACAAAAACTAAACAAAACAGAAAACAGCTACAAAGCTAACACAGAGGTGCAGTGTGACGAAACATGCCATACTAGGAGCAAAGTATCGTCCGCGATTCTTGGCACGCAAGTGCATATTCACTCCAACATGAAAGCATGGGGTTATCCACCATGCTAAAAGGACGCACTCCTCTCATTTTTTTTTCCCCTAAAGTGAATCCTGGATGTAGGGCTCATGCATTCCATGTACTACATGAATGTGTTAGTACACTGTCACTCATCCACTCACCTCAGAATAAAAAATGCTGAAAGCATGACAGCACGCTTCACTTCAGGATGTTAAAAAAAAGAAATATGCTTAAACAATGTACAGAAGTAGGTAAGTCACACAAGCCAGCACCACAGACCTAACGTCATGAGACGTGCCGGGTATACATTTCTGCCCTGAGTGGTGGGTTACTGATACAGAACAAGGTAATAAGTGAAGAAACAATCTCGGTAGATACAGAAGAAGTTGCTAAATACCGAGCACTAGAGGTACAAATCACCTTCTTGTTCTACAAAAAGAGGTAACTTCTGTACAACCACAGGTTCTCCAATGTGAAGAAGCACACAGTTTTGCATGCGTTAGAAGACATGACACATATCGTCTTCAGAGCTATCGCTTTGAAAGCTGTCATGCAAGACATTTCCATAGTGAGCAAGCCCTCAATGAGACAGCCTTTACTGAGCTTACTTTCAGTTTTGTCACACACATGATAGCATACATATTTATTATATTTTGCTTTATCAACTCACAAAATCTGAATTAAGCAAGTGCAGTGCATTATGAACACCGGTGGAAAAAAGGAAGGGTTTATTTCATAGGGACACTAAATGCAACTATAATGTCGACGTTGATTGTTGAAATAGCAATCCAGATATCTTGTAGGGCTACTTTTAAGCCAAGGAAGGACTTGTTTTGAAATAAAATCACGTTTTAGTGGCCCGCTTGTGTTAGTGCACTTTAAACTACCGGCCTCAAGAAAGGGTCTGACTCGCGTCACTGTTGCCGTGCACAATGTTGCCCGGCTTTACTGCCCGGTTGCCAACACTAGTAGACAGAATGAAAGAACGAAAGCAGCGGCAGCCACAGTAGCAATAATGGTCGTTGATAAATTTACTGCCATTAGCTCAAAGATGGCAGATGTATCTTGGTTCAACAGCGCCCCGCTAGATAGCACGACCTGTCCAGTATAACAACGCGAAAATTGAATTTTTGAACCACTCGCGCCATTCTCCATAGTAATGTGCAGGGGTTATTTTTTTCATGAATCAAACAAAAACAAACAAGCAGCATTTGATTGCGTTTCTTGATGCATAGAGGGTTCTTTATTTCGTGCAGCTAAATCAATTACTAGTGATTAACTGTAGACGGTTCGTCTGACTTCATCGGTATCATTTTGAGAATGTCCTACTTTGTTGCAAGCATTCTTGTGCATTTATCTTAATTTCTTAGTAAGTAGGGTGCTACTGTTTATAATATCGTTTCAAACGGTGGCATACATTGAGCTTTCAAATTGTTATTTGACTTTAGTGTGCCATTCAGGCACCCATGCCAACATTGCAGGTATCGTATCTCGATGAACACTGTGAATGGACAAGCACTGTGGTATGGTGGATTCTGAGATGGGTCTGATGAAAGCATGTTGCCTTTAGTCAACATCTAAAGAAAGTACTCAAAGCAACTGTGGTACAGTGGTTAGAATATGAAGCTTGAAAAATGGACAATTACTCGTTCTAACCAAAGTTGGAGATTCCCCTTTCGTCAAGTCACGCTATGCCCAAGCCAAAGTGTTGCGAGAAAATCAATGCAGTAACTAACATTCTGTAATACATGACAATTGAGGGTCATTGAGGAAAATAACCTGAACTGAATAACAGGCCACTTCCTAGCTCACGCCTACTATTTGCAGTAATAGAGTGTAGGAGGCAACTTGCCAGAAAGCAACCACAGCCTGCCAAGTCTGTGCACACAATAGGAGCAGATCATGCCATTTACTGGTGCTACAGGCTATATAACATATTTTGTCAAGTTTTCCATGTGAAACGCGAAACCTTGGCACAACAGTATATGTGTACTACTGGCAAAAAACTTAAAAAAGAGTTTTATCAGACCAAGTGCATTTGTTCGGAAATACATTAGGCAAAGCTTCTTTGAGATACTATTTCAATTGACATGCATTGGAAAGAGACACATCATGTATGCAAATTTATTTCCAAATGTACGCATAAGAAATCGGTTGTGCTCTCGTTCAATCACACATGCTTTGTGTTATTTGGCTTCATGGTAACCTGTTCATGCAACTGCTTGTGATCTGCACCACATTTTCCACCATAATGAATACCACATGTGCCTGCTTGTAAAAGTGGTGCTTTTTAACTGAGAATGTTTGAATCATATCACATCGATGCAGATGTTATCTACATCTACAATTAAAGTTGTTTATATGCTCATCCTAGCCCATGCTCTCCCAATTATCCAGGTTTCCCTGAACACCCCTACCACTTGTTTGTAAAAACTATGAATAGTAATTTTTGATTCATTAATTATTTATAAGTAATGCTGTCTCTGTTTTTGAGACAGAGAGAATGAGTACAGATGCTCAAAACAAGGAACAAATATAATGCAACAAAATACATGATTACACACTTCCTTCTTGAGTTGTTCAGCCTTGCTTCTGTGCAAAGACACATAAAGTGCATTTTAAAAATCCAGGAAAACTTAAAACAATCAAGAATATATCGAAGGGCATAAGATTCAGGAAATGAAATTATTGAGTACGGCGAGCAAAAGCTGCAACAAAAGAAACGGGCAGCAGTATGCTTGAACCAGTGTGAACTTATTTATGCTGGAGCACGCAACATTGCTTGTCAGTCCCTTAGATTTGTCTCGGTTACTCAGAGAGAACAATTAGATAAACAGAAATGCAGAACACCAGAGATACAAGCAAAGAAACTTTTATTATATTTCAATTATGTGCTTGAAGGCTATATTTGCGGCAGTGAAGACAATTCAGTACCTTTTGTTGTTCCAGTGAGAACAAAACTGGTCAGTGGCACATCTGTAGAGTCAGTACTTATTTAAACATAACCGGGTTTTTCTGCATGGCAACAATCTTTAGTCTATGCTAGAAGAAACATAACCATGCCAAACCTCCCAAGATTGAAAACAAAGAAGTTTGGCTCAAAATCAAGAACTTGTGCAAGCAGTTTCTCAACGACTCTTTCATTGAAAAAGCTATTCATACCATGCAGTGTGCAATGTGATCTACTACATAAAGCAGGCAGAAAATCGACAAACACAATGTAGCTACTCACAAGTTTTTAGAGTGTATGGTGACAGTTCTTTCCAAACAACAGTTCGAGCCCTCTGGGCCATAGTTCTCTTCTCAAGACTAAACTTTTGGTCATAGCAGTGACCATACTGGCCACTAACAAATGTGTCTTGTGTGACATCTTCAGCCATGGCCACCAGAAAATCCAAAAACAATGACATCTGTAAACAAAATACGTATGAACCTGAATATAACTTTGAGATTGTATGAGCTACTCGACATAGACAACACTTCAAGAAAAACTGACATAACAATTGCATCTCACATTTTTATGTCTGCTTTTCTTTCTAAACCAATACACAGCTGTGGGAGAGGTCATGGGGTATGTCAAATTATATTGTGGCCACTCTAGATGTATCTTAATAAGTGCAAGAATGCGGGCACAAAGAGGAGCAACACAAGGACAAGCGCAATTGAGCTCTCCCTAGTGTTGCTCCTCTTTGTTGCCGTCTACTTGCCTAAGCATCATTAAGATTAATATTTTTCAACCAGGCCGACTCACAGTATCACTATAGATTCCTCAGGGCACCACACAAGGTATAGTAAGCATGGTTGGTGACTGAACCCTTTTAGGTTTGTTCACAAAGTATTAATGTACACTGCTAACCTCAACAAATCAACACATAGCAAAACAGCTGTACCCTGGCAGCCCCTTATTCCCCCTCTGTCACACTCACACCAAGCTGTGAGTGTGTGTCCTCCAGGTGTAAGAAATCACTAAATAAGTGACATTAATGCCTGTAGCTACCTAAATACACAAGTAGCATGCAATTTAATATAGACACCTTATTTAAAGTGTTAATTAAACAAGATTATGCCATCACGTCTGCTAATACAAAGGAGACATCAACTTGCATTGGCTCAGCGCCACTGCCAACACTCTTGTGTGTGTAACAGTCCAAAAGAGACACGGTGTGCATAGCTAGGAGAGTCGGCCAGCTCAGAACAAAACACCACTCCAGACGCCTGCACAAGACAAAAACATCATGCTTTCAGCCTTTGTACACCTCACAAAAAAGGAAACGATGTTCTTCTAGGCAAAAAATAAATGAGGAATATCTACACTGTCTGACTGACTGAAGAGGTTTACATGATCTACTGGCACAATTAAAAAGAAATGCTAAAAGAGACAACTCTACTTATTTTTACAATGTGGATTTGCTTTAACATGATTACAAAGAAAGATGCACAAGCATTTTTCGCTCTGCTATTGTTACAGGTTCTATGTTGCTGCACACAACCTGCGAGTGTATAATTAGAAATTAAGCTGAGGTCGGCTGAAAAAGAAACAAGAGCGTGGCAAGATGCGATGAAAGATAACCTTAAAGCAGGATAGTAGAAAAAAATGGCTAATGAAAAGGCAGAAGCCAGTATATTACCAGTATTGACTCTGCTTGCAGATGGTTTATCATACTGCTATAAAGCAAATGCTTTATCAAAGTTTGCTCTGGCAGGTTAAAGAATGCAGCAATCTGGTTGGAAATACATCCTGGCAACTAAAATACTTTAGATAATTTTATTAAGCAGAAAAGCAAATATTTGAAAGAACTTGCTGATTTTTACCAAGCCAACTTTTACTTTGTTTTTATGTGTATCGGAATGAAAACTTTAGCCACTTTAAAAAGTACCCCTATAGTATACAAAGTTATGAATAATAAAATGGTCTTTCCAAAAAAATATAAGATGTAAAGTAGCAAAAATATTTTAGGGCTTAAAATTTTGAAAAGTGCAGAATTTTTGGTTGCCATGGCTGATGAACAGTGTAATAAAAACACTATATATGCCAAAACACTCAAAAGAAAGAATATTCCAAATATACATTTTGAAGATAACTGACCCAGCAATAGCATAACAAACTATGTTATGCACAACGTTTCTATTTACATAGACAAAAAATACCTAAACTCAGGTACTGCTTTATTGCTCGTGCCATGTGGTGAAGCATTTCCTGGTTTTTAGTGGGTCAAAGTTACACTGGTGCACATTTTACATAAAATATATATATATATATATTTTTTTTTTCAGAGAAGAGCCTGCTGATGATCTAATACGGGTTGATGCTCACGATGTGAACAATGCCTATAAAATGTAGATGTCCAATGAATTTCACCAGTTCATTTGGGAGAAGAGGTGGCTTTTTTTATGAGCTACTAATTGAGCTTGCATTGCATTCCTCAACACTGCAAAGGGTAGATGGACAGCTTATAATTACTCAGGTCCATTGAAATGATCCATCAGCTTTGAGCTGAACTGAAACGCCTAGGATACGTTTGTTTTCTCACCAGCTCTATGGCAGCAGGAACATTGCACAAGATCATTGCACCTGCAGAGGTGACCAACTCGGGCATGTAATGGCAGAACCCAAGAGGGCAGAGGAAGTGGGAACCAAACACTTTTTACATGGCAAAGCCGTGATCTCATCATTTTGCAGCCCAATAAAGCAGAGACGAGTCGAGAAACTGCAAAACGTTGACCCATAGGACATGAAGTGTACCTATTGGTACGATCGACTACGCAGCAGTTCATGATTCTGATAAACTACGTGCTAACGGACGTAGGGAGAGTGTTTGGTTCTGATCGGGCTCTCAGCGACTGTCTGCTCTGATGGCCGCGTGGCAGCGCGCCACTCGCAGTGCATGGAATGTATAAGGCTCTTGTAGATGGCTGCACTGTGAAATGAGTTTAAAGTAGTTCATTAATCTTCAAAACGATCTTAACACTAATAACTTCAGTTATGATAAGTGGCTAGTGAGCCCTTATCTATTAGCAAAAATTTTATGTCCTAAGCACTCTAACTTCTCTTATTCTGAACAAAATACAGCGTTGCCTCATGCTTCTTCATACACCTATTTTGGATTCAGTCTAACTTCCTCCACCTCTTGTAAGGCAAACATAACTAGTTTATGCTGAACCATCTAAAATATTTGTCTATTCACACCGTAACTTGCATAGATAAATCAGCCTATATAACTTTCATAGCCCAAAGCTAGAATTTACCAAATAGTCCAGTCTTCCCATCAGAAGTATCTTGCTAACAAGACAGCCAATACAAAATAGGGCGGTGTAATTTATATAATCTAACAACAACTGCAATTACAGTGCAATACCCCTGTCACATGGGCACCCGGGAACACCATTTAGCTCCTTCGTCCTTACTACAAGAAAAATGCGGTCCGTGTCACACGGCAACCCTTACGCAAACGAAGGTAAACGGAGCATTTCGCAAAGGACGTTCTACAATCTCACTTTGCAGCGGAACGAGGTACTCTCGTTCCCAGTACCGGCAGGTCAGAAAAAAATTCGAGCACTAAATTGCCGCAGCGACAACAATAAATACATTTTGGCAATATTAAATGTTCTTTTGTTGCAGTACTCATTTCTAACGTGTGTTTCTTTGGCGCGGTGTGGAGGGCATCGTCCATGCGTGCGGTTCTTGTCGTCGCCGTAATTGCGTGGGCCCGGGAGAGAAATGACTGACAGCGCTGCATCATTGTCACCTGCTTCGACGACTGCAGGAATAGGTAATGGGACCAGACCTAATTCAAAGGTAACTTGGGATGCACTCAGAAGGGAAGGAAACACAAGAACTTTGGTACATGGGCTATAAAACCAACTAGTCACCGAGCACAGCGCAATTGTAAATAAACATAGCGTTAGGCCCAAGGTGGCCAGCATCGCTGCCAGCATTGCTACAATTAGTGAATGCGTTCCCATTTGTAATAATATTTCATGGTTTGTTGCCTTCAGACCTACTTAATATTGTGTTTTCGTAAAAAACGTATAACGAAGATTCACAAAAAAGCACCTAGAGATGAAATTGGGATACTTGTGTGAAACTCAAACAGTGCCAGCTGAGCCCCCTCGCGGCAACTATTGCAACCTTGTCATTGCCGTGTGACACTGATACAACTCCATCTCCATTGAACTACCTAGCGGAGCTTTACGTTGACGGGGTTTAACAAAGTTTGGTGGTGGCCGTGTGACAGGGGTATAACTAACCTTAAGGGGAGATGCTCCTCGGAAACCATTTGTGACAGCTCAATGAAACTTTCACCAGTTACAGAGTTTGAGCTCCTCTTTTCAAATTTGCTTTCATTTTTTTATAGCTCATTTAGTTAATTTTTTGCAATCTATGCATTTGTAAAAACAATGAATTTTTGTGCAAGCTTAGGCAACAATATTAAGTACAAGAAAGCTCTAAAAATAGCAAATGTTGCTCGTAATGAATTGCGGAATTCAATAAAGCAAAGAAACATTGTGTAACATATGTATGCTGGCCTAGAAAAAAAATCTAATGCCGAGTTTCAGTTTTACCATACTAAAGGAACAAGCTTTTGAAATGATCTAGCAGCATATGCTTTGGGGACCTCTGGAAGTTGATTGTTTGATTTCAGGACATGTTAAACTTTAAGCATGCTGAGTTTCATTCCAATTCGACTACATAAAGCGTATAAATTTCAGTGCACAAACTATAAAAAGGCTGAAAAATGAGGAACTGAGAAAAACAGGTTCGAAAGTTCAAAACATGTTTAATATTATACTCTTCAACCAATCTGCATGAAATTCACAGAGAATGTCAGCAATGCTGTCTAGAAAAAGTTCACAGTTTCAAAATTACCCAGCACCATATGTTAGACCCTGACAATTTCTATGAGCTGCCTCTTCCCGGCGGAATTTTTCTTTTTTTTTTGCGGTACTGCAGCGATGAGCCAATGCTTCCGGGCTCGCGCGAGGTTATCAGCGGCGGTATGCACTTTTTTGCCAACGGCAGTAAATATCTTGTGGTGTGCTAGTTTTTGAGCACCAAGGGTTAAACAGAACCCCGCACAAGCAGCTCGTGTCTGGTGCTGACCGCATGTGGTGCGACCACGAACCTCAGGTTTCGGGCAAAGCTGTCCTTTGCACTGCGACTGGCGGACGTCTCCTCATTTCCACTGCATGACAGATACATGTGGTTTGGCGTGTACATGGATGAAACAACAGTTGCAGCACATGCGTCATATTGGCAATAACGTTCCGAAAACGATGCGGTCCTTATCGTCTACTTGCCGATACTAGAATGGACAGTTCGCACAGCCCGCAGTTGGGGCATACTGCGCCGCTGACGAGGTTCCGCATAGCATCGCTCTCACAGATAAATGTGCTTCCGCGTTCGTCTTAACACTTGCTTTCGTCGTCGAACATCTTTGTCTCTGAAGCACTGACGAAGTCATCAACGCTAGGAATGAAGCTTGAACAATTCAAATCAGGTATGTTGCCGCTGCCGCGGCTAGGCCTAGCAGCAGACAAACCTCACATTGCTGGCACTCACCGCTTGCATTTGAGGCGCCTTCCCAGGTACTGGCACCACATACTGAACTTTCGTGAATGAAAATCGCGTTTCTCGCCGGCATCCATTGTAGAGGGCACTGCCAGTGTTTCTTGTAGCATGTGGCCATAAGGAGGCACTACTGTCTACCAAGCGTATATATGGAATTCGGGGTGATGGAACAGAGTTCTTTTGGTTTCCGCTTGCCAGCAGTCCACTTCATTTTTTAGCTCCCGACTGAACATGGTGTCAGAAGTGGGATCACACCGTTAATCTGACATGCCTAACGACACGGTATCGACCCCCGCCAAAGCCAAAGCGAACAACATTCAGGCGGGCATATCTGGCCTGCGTCCTCCAGTAAACTTCACGTTTTCTAGCCCCGGAGAATGGCCCATGTGGATTGCAACGTTCCAAGACTACGCCTTCGTGGTCGGCCTGCACAATGCCAGCGACAAGGCCCCGGTACGAACACTTCTTTACTGTATGGGACCGCAAGCCAGATCCATCCTTTCGTCCTTTAGGGTATCGGCACCGGAGACTATTCCTTTCACATCTGTCAAAGAAAATTTGGATTCGCAGTTTGTGCACCCTGTGAATGAAATATACAAAAGTCATTTTCACCGCCGCATTCAGCAGCCAGGCGATTCTATGGATGACTTTTTCACGGCATTACGTAACCTGGTAAAGCGCTGCAGCTACAACAGCCCACTTGTTGAGGATCGTCTTGTTCGTGACAGATTTGCCGTGGGCATAAGTGATGAGAGGTTGTCTGATCCATTATGTCGCTGCACAAAACTTACGACTGAAGAAGCCCTGTGCCAAGCCCGCATTCATGAGGACGCAGAGAAAGAGCGGTTATCCCGCCAAAGATTGACTGTGGATAACGCTCTTGCTGAAACGCTAAACATAGATTCGGCTCGTTGAGATGATTCGTACCGTTCTCGCTATCAGTCAGAACACTCGGCTGCGCTATCATGTCACTTTTGTGAGCGTCAGCGACACCCTCGCAAAGACTGCCCAGCCCAAAATTCGGTGTGCCGCTATTGCAGAAAAGTAGGGCATTTTACCGAGGTTTGTATGAAGAAGAACAGAAACGACCTGCTTGGATCTATCGAACTTGACTGTGTAGATTCACGCCGAGCAAGGTACACGAAAATACTTGTCAACGGGCACCTCGCTGAGTTTAAGATCGACTCTCGCGCAGAAGTGTCTGTGGTCTCACCGTCTTTCCCAGGTCGACCGCGGGTGCTAGATTCCGTCAAAGGGCAAGTCTTAGGCCCTAGTGAACAGAGTCTTCACAATCTCAGTACCTTAAAAGCAACTTTGCAAGGGCGCGACAGAACCACAGTGCAGATGTTGTATGTGGTTGACTGTCAGCGTACACACCTACTTGGGCTGCCTACAATTGAAGCCCTTGGGGTCGTTCAGTTGGTGGATTCTGCCAAGTGCGTTCATTCTCCTAAAGCAAAAATTTTCCAGGGACTGTGGAAATTTCAGCAAGCTGAATACTGCCTACGCCTCATACCCGGCGCCCATCCATTTTCCTTGTGTGCCTTATGGCGGATTCCAATTCCTTTAACTGACATTGTCAAGAGGGAGCTGGATGAATTGGAGTTGCAGGATGTCATACGGAAGGTAGAGACGCCAACGAAGTGGTGCTCCGAACTTGTAGTCGTGCCCAAGTCATCTGGCGACTACAGGATTTGTGTTGACCAGACAAAGCTTAATGTAGTAATTTAAAAGGAGTGCTTTATTTTGAGAACGGTGGAGCAGATTCTTGGCCATTTGTGCCTCTGAAGTGCCGGCTACCCCATAATAGAGACGTTGGAGCTGTTCATCAGCGAAGTGTTTAAGGAATCGCCACCTCTGGTAGCAAGATGGCAGGATGATGTGCGGAAGCATCAAGCTCAAGATGGTGTTGACTCTGTGGTAATGACTTACTGCACGAAAGAATGGCCCGACAAAACCAAGGTGCCTCTGCAGGTCACTCCATTTTGGAAGGAAAGGGACAGACTGAGCGTATACGACGGCATCCTTCTGCTGGACTGACAACTTGCGATTCTATCAATGTTGCGCCAGCACATTCTCGCCCTATTACACGAAGGGCATCAGGGAGTGCACCGTTGCCAAGAAAGGGCCAGGGAGACTGTTTGGTGGCATAACTGTAACATGCATGCGGATCATAAGGTGTGGCAGTGTGCTGTATGCGCCAAGACTAGAGTTCAGCAATCTGAGCCTATGTTGCCAACGGTTACACCTGACAGGCCATGGCAGCACCTGGCCATCTATCTGTTTTAACTGAAAGGGCACGATTAGGTCCTGATTGTTGATTATCATTTCAGGCTTCCCGAAGTAGTTTCTGCTGGGTCCACCACGGCGCCAGCCAACATTTCGGCAATCAAGAGCTGCATCGCTCATTTCGGCGTACTAGACGTGGTCCAGACAGACAACTGACCGCACTTCGTGTCATGTGAGTGTTCCGAGTTTGCAGAGTGATACGGCTTCCGTCATGAGACCAGCAGTCCAAGGTATCCGCAGAGCAACGGAGAGACGGAGCGCATGGTGCGCACGATGAAACACTTGCTCTCAAAAAGTCCAGATCCTTACCTGGCTTTGCTGTCATACCGTGACACGTTCGGTCCAAACAGCATTTCTCTGGCCCAAGCCCTCACGGGAAGAAAATTGCAAACACGTCTCCCACAACTACCGGAACAACTAGTGCCGTCATTACTGTGTCATATGAGTTTCAGGGGAAAGAATACGGGTTACAGGACGCAGCAAGCAAAAAACTACAATCACCGTTGGGCTTCAAGCAAGCTGACTCCTCAAAGTCCTGGCGACTGTTTGTTGGTCACTGACACGGGCTGCAGTGGGGAAGTGCTTTCACAGGTGCAGCGGCCACGGTTTTACCTTGTTCAGTCCCCCAGAGGCATTCTGCAGCGTAATCATCGACACCTGGTGCCTCATTCGACAGAAACAAGTCCAGCCCAACTAGCAGCTTCTCCGCCAGCCCCTCCTGAGAACTTGCAACCTGAAGCTCTGCAACCTGAAGCTCTGCTGTGCAACCAGAAGTAATGCCACGGGAACCTGTTATGCGGACTCACAGTGGTTGTATAGTGAGGCCGCCCCGACATTTGAACTTGTAAGTACCTGACCCATAAATGGTGAAAAGAAGGAATGTAGAGGGCAGTGCCAGTGTTCCATGTAGCATGTAGCCACAAGGAGGCGCTACTGTCTACCGAGCATATATATGGGATTTGGGGAGATGGAATAGAGTTCTTTTGATTTCAGCTTGCCAGCAATCCGCTTCGTTTCTCGGCTCCAGGGCTGAACATCTATGGCACGGAAAAATCAACTCAGACGGTTGTGTTCGTCGATGTCTCGGCAAAAGCAGGAGAACGAAGAAAGCGCTCACGTCCAACTGCGCGGCGAAATGCTCGCAACCAATGGCAGGGCTCCGATCATACCACGTGACTTCAAAGGCCCACTCCCCACACCAAAATGTGGGGGCAGAAACAATTTTTTTTTAATTTTCAGCGTGAATGCCGCGCTGCTGAAGTGGGCTCTGGGAGAAGAGGGTTAGGCCTACATGCTCTCAAAATTTCAAGAGCCAGTGATGAGCAGTGCTTGTGCCACGTGCACAAAAATCGGGTGATTTCGCTTTTTCGAGAGCCACCGCGAGTGCTTTAATTGTATTTTTTGGTAACTTCTAGTTGATTCTCAGCTTTGATATTTTAATGGAGAAGGCTTGGAAGAATAAAAAACACAAAATCAAATTTTTCGAAAAAATTCGCGGTTTTTCGACCTGCATCTTCCCTTAAGCTTCATCTAAAGCCACTGGATACCCATTGCTCTATTTATTTGAATGAATTTCCATGCCCACTGCATAAATACTACACTGGGTGTGTTCCAATATTCAACATAGATGGCTAAATAGACAGCCAAGTCGACAGAGGCCATTTTAAGTCCCATTCTAATTCTCACAAAGCTGGCAAAATAGACAGCTTTGAGGAGGCAGCATCGAAGACAAAAACAATGCAGGCTGCTCTGCTGTCCGAACAAGATGGTGGCTCAGCCAATCACTTGAATAGCTCTGATCTCTTGACACTTCTCCAGATGCTCAATGTCAGTGATGTTCAATTTTTCTTAGATTTGAACAAGAAATAGACTGAAAAAAATAACAGTTACATTTGTTTATTTTAGCTTTCTCTTCTCGACGTGAGGTAGCATCTCTTCATGTAGAAGCTGTTCAAACGTGTTCAATTTCTCGGACAACATGGGTTCGATGCTGCCTTCTAAGCTGCCAGCGCAGACTGTCTACGATGCTGTCTAGAATTAGAACACAGCCACTACTGTCACTTTTCGATCCCAACCCTTACCTGTACATTGTGCCATCTACATAAGAACCTCAGTGTTAAACACAATTTTGTAAGGACTCAAGCTTTTAATTTACCTGCACTACCACTGAACATTGGTCATTTGAATTATCTTTCAGAAGCCCGCATCACAATCTCTGACCGTAACCATTTTCGAGAACTAGGCAGATATTTTACTATTGCGTAATGACTTCACTAGGCCTGTATAATCGTTTTTTTTAACATTTCCTGTGCTTTATTTTTGTTGCATATTGCTTTGTTCTCCCCTCACTCTATGTATCTTTATAGAACCCCTGTGATATATTGTAAATGAATAAACAAACAAATAAATAAATAAACAAACTCAGAGCATGCCTTCAATTTTTTTCTTAAGATTTTTGCTATGACGAATGTGCAGCAACAATATATGTCGCTCTCAGACTTAGTCATATGTTATAAAGGTTAAAGAGGAGTATCATGCCGATTTCTACTGTGTTTTCTTGGTTTATCAATTTTTAAATAAATATATCTAAGTGCCTGCACATTGTAAGGGGAAGTGGAGTACATGCAGACAACAACAATATTGTAAGTTTTAGGTTTATGCAATTCTAGCAATACTTGCACTCAGTGTATGATGAGACTGCCATAAGAGAAGAGGTGGAAACAAGTGAAAGGAAGAAAAAAAAATGGGAACATTAAGCTTCACCTTTATGAGAGCTGAACACAACAGCGATATACTGTTCCGATTGCGCACTTGAAACACTTGGAGGATGAATTCTTTTCAAACTTGCTATGCACCCACTACATGGCCTTAAAGAAATAGGTGCAGTGTGCCACGCGTAAAGGGGTACCGGCTTTAAAACATGAAGTCATCATGATAATAACGAGTTCTCATGCCTGATGGCAATGCATGCTTGTACCATGTATTATTACAGCAGTATTTCACGCTGTATTACAGTTAAAGCTGGATATAACGAAATTGATTAAGTCTTACAAAAATTCGTTATAAAGAAAATTTCGTTATATGCAGGTTCTGTGCAAAAATTCAGAAAATAAATGCCCAAATTGAACAAGAGTGGTACTGAAGGAGAGCTTACTCAAAACACTTATTTTACAGTAAAAAAACTGTGTTATTATTGCTATAGCAATTACATGGACACACTCGGCGGGTTTTTTCGTCGCCGCGATGTTCAGTGACAAGTTCAAATTTATAAAATGCCCCCCCCCCCCCCCCCCATCGTAACTTTCACCAGCGGGTAAAAGCGCGCAAGCGCTGCTGAAGCACAGATCAAATCAGTCGGCCCATTTCTATCACCTAGAAAGTGCATAGCGTGAAACAATAGGGGGAGGCGGGGGTGGGTGAATCGATCGAGTAGCATCAATGAACTTGAATTACAAGGGCGGTCGCGATCGCTGGCACACTTGCTATCTTGGTTTGGGGCAGCTTTACTTCATATACCTTCAAAAATATTTTACTATCGCGTTCACTGCATTGCCTTCAATGCCACGTCGTGTTGCCAGAACTATCAGCTAATTGCAAAAGTTACCAGCCTGCAAACTCGCGGGGCGGCGCCAGGTGGAAGCGCGTGACTAGTCGACCTCCGAAGAGCCTTCGTCACCGTGGTTTTGGAGTTTCCGTCAACGTTTCATCTGACATCCCCTCGATGACGACGACACGGTTGTCCGAAATTAAGAAAAGTCACAGTTTTGCCGCAAGGGCAAAGCAATTGAAGACTGCAATAGCAACAACTTTGAATGTAACGCTAAGAACGGCAAGCAGGTCAAAACGTGCAACGCGCTGCTCACGCACAAATGACGCACGAAAAAAATTCACAGGATGAGAGCAAACTAACAACGTTTACCACTCAACACGCTGTTTAAAGAAAAACGAGGCACGAAACGTAATCACAGGTACAAACATGACTGCGAACTAACAAGTGCCCCAGTTGTTACTTCGCTGTTTTTAAAAAGCGCACTCTTTTCACAAGTGGCACCTGTCCAGCGAGCGAAGTAATCTTTATGCGCCCGGCACCGAAACACAATCGTTTCGGTCAAAGTCGCTATTTTCCCCACCGAAGGATAAGCGCGCGCACAGGCATCTAACCTCCTTCCCCTCTTCTATTCGCAGGCAAAGTACGCGTGGGAGATAAGCGTGCATCAGCTTTTTTTTTTTCTTGAGTATACGTACATATACGGTGAATGATGGCTGCGCCGGCAATAAGTCAGCCGACTCTCTGCACAAACGCTATGGCAATAAAAAAAGCAAAGCTGAACGTCGTCAGGGGCCACACCATTCACGCGCAGTGAAATGGTTCACGTCCGCACGGCGTCGAGAACGAAGAGAGAGCGACACGGACACAGACACGGATACCGCGGAAAACTATTCGGTAAAGCGCCCTCCATATCCCTTTGAACCACTGATAACCTGTCAACGTAGAAATAAGATCCATAGGTCTACGTCTATCAATAACATCTAGTCGACATCGCCATAAGGTGCCACCCTTACAGTCTCAAGACCTTATAAATTATTAACGCCGTATGCACTTCTCTTCTAGACAAAAACTAGACGTAGCAAATGATGTCGCATATACGTGCTCACAACATCAAAAGCATTGCAGAACTTTCTGTCTTCCCAAACCACTTCAGTTGACATTTAGAATGTTAAGTATACACTGCCACATAGTATCTAGAAAGTGCTCGAACATAAATGAACATGTAATGTTCGAGCGTGCATAATGCATACACTTACATGCGCGAGGAGATAATATGCGCGCAAACCACCATAAAATTAACATGCGTGGTGTTAGTGCTGCTGTATATGATAGTGCAAAATCATGCAGACCGGAAGTGTTTTCAAATAAGCACTCTATGGCCTGAGCTGTCGTCGCTTGGCATAACGCAAGCAAAACCACATAAAAAAAAAGACAAGGTGAAGTGGAGAAATAGACAGACATGGAAAAGGAAGAAATAGGAAGACAAATGAAACAGCAATATAAATAGATTAAAAAAATAGACGAGAAATGAAGACAGAAAAGGCTGCAAAACAAAAAAAAAAGACAGGAGGAACGAAGCTCAAGAGAAAAAAAGGAGACTTCCCAGCTTCGTACTTTCTTTGGGCTTGCCGCGTGTGCTAGAGACCTGTGTTCCCACTGCAGTCTGGCTCTTAGCTGGTGTGCTATACTTATAGAAAGCATCAACACCTTGAGGCCGGCCCTAAATTTGTCATCTGACAGCAATCCGGTAAGCCTCACCGCACCGCGGTGGTCTAGTCGCTAAAGTACTATGCTGCTGACCCGCAAATCGCGGGTTTGAATCCCGGCTGCAGCGGCTGCATTTTCAATAGAGGACGAAAATGCTGTAGGCCCGTGTGCTCAGATTCGGGTGCACGTTGACTCCATGTGGTCGGAATTTCCGGAGCCCTCCACTATAGCATCTATCCTAATCATGTGGTGGTTTTGGGATGTTAAACCCCATACATATTAATCAATCCAAGCAGCCTCACGCCTTTGATTCTTTTTATAAAGTACAGCTGAAGGGCAATGGGCAAGATTGCCATGAAACCGCAAGTGCAGCACACCAACTACATGCGGTAAGTGTGCCAAGTGCATGAAAAGCCTTTTATGTACTAAATAACAATGCATATGTATATCCATTAAATGTCCAAGTGCAACGTACCTGCAATTTTAATCGGCCGAGCTTTTCATAGTTGCGGGTACATCTAATCTTTGTAATTTGGATTTGTATGGATATCTAAAAGACGTTTACAATGTCCATGGAAAACATACCATGGATGTCTACACAATATTTGTGGTTCACTGGGATGCAGCGCAGCCCAGTATGTGGCGCTATACAATTAAAGCGCGGCACTGCCAATGCGCAAAAGTAGTTTTCTTTTTTATTTTGGTTTGGAGTGGGGGGAGAGAACACACTCGTGCATGCGCGCGCGGCGGAGACAGCGTCAGCAACGCTGGCTCATGAAGCGCAGGCCCGCCCTGATTGACACGAGCAACAGGCTTTTCTGGTGATAAAACCCTTAACACATGTTCATAGGTAGTACCTAGACATAGAAATTGTTCATGGAGCAAGCGAGGCGAAAGCTTCCCCAGATCCAAGTTACCCGAATAGATTCTGTGAGAAAAGAAAGGCTTGTCAGGCCCGCCCGCCTGCCTCGCCCTCACCCGCGCACAATATCGAGCGCTTGCTTTCGCCTGGTGCTCCGAGCGCTGCGCATTGTCAGGCCCACCCGCCTGCCTCGCCCTCACCCGCGTGCAATATCGAGCGCTTGCTTTCGCCTGGTGCTCCGAGCGCGCCGCGCTGCTTTGCGCTTTGTCGGGGCAGACACGAAAGATGCATGCTCGCAGTGGCGTACCAATTCTTTTGCGAGTGGGGGGCAAACCTACCTCATTCATCAGCTATATATATATATATATATATATATATATATATATATATATAGTCACAATGTAGGAACAGTAGCAGTTGAATACCGGACAACTCCCTTTAATTATACCAGAACACTGGAAACTGATCGGATGAGAACCTTGTCTTTCTCTCTCGCTGCGTGTGCTCTTCGTTGTTTTCTTGGTGCTGCATATTCAACGCGGAATTGCCCCCCTCCAGAGAGCAGCGCCCCAATGCTTTTCTACAAAAGACGGTGCCGTAGACGTATGGTGCAAATCAGTCCAAAAAATAGGGCTTCATTCGCACAACGTACACGATTTCTGGTTTTTGCTGGCGAGTCGTCGAGAGGCTGTCAGGAACGACCACGTAATTAACGTCACTCAGGCATTGTAAAACTGTGTAGGGGCCAAAATACCTCTGCAGCAATTTTTCATGCAGTCCCCGGCGGTGGATAGGACTCCATACCCAGACTTTTTCACCGGACCGATAGACGACATGTCGGTGTCAAAGATTATAATGTTGGGCGTCGTAATTTTGCTGCTGGTTGATTCAGACGCGCGCAAACTGTCTCGCTTCTGCTCGTTCGGTAAAAGATGCAGCGCCCAAATCAATGCCATTGCAGTCGTGCAGTAACATGGCGTCAAGCATCGTCGTCACGACCATGAAGGAGACTGAACGGCGTTCTTCGTGTAGTTTCTTGCTGCGCTGTATTATAGGCGAACGTGATGTACGGTAGAATACCGTCCCAGTTCTTGTAATCCATGTCAACGTACATACTCAACATGTCGGCAATAGTCTTGTTGAGGCATTCTGTTAAGCCGTTGGTTTGTGGATGACAGGAAGTAGTTTACCGATGGGCTGTTCCACTGAGCTCAAGCACTATCTTCAGGAGAGCAGCCGTGAAAGCGGTACCTCAATCCGTTATTATGATTGTCGGAGCATGGTGCCTCAAGACGATATTTAAGAATCGTGCGGTTTCAATGGCGATGCCACTTGACAAAGCCTTTGTTTTCGCGTAGCGCGTAAGATTATCAGTGGCAACTATTACCCACTTGTTGCGAGCATGGGAAGTCAGATATGGTTCGAGGAGATCCATTCCAATTTGGGCAAAAGATACCGTGGGCACTTGAATTGGTTGTAATAGTCCAGCTGGCTTTAACGGTGGTGAATTTCGTCGTTGGCCATCGAGGCACGTGCGCACGTAATGTTTCACAATAGCTGAAAGTCTTGACCAGTAGTATTTCTGTTGAATTCTGGCCAATGTGTGTGTGTATCCGAAATGACCGGACGTTGGCTCATCGTGGCAAGCACTAAGAATATCCTCAAGGATTGACGTCGGAACAACAAGTAGGTGGGTACTTCCTCTGGGAGAAAAGTTCTTTTTATAGAGAACACCACTACGTAAGCAGAATGACGGCCGGCTCCTTGCAAATCTTCTAGAAACGGTTGTTGTCCGGCCATTCAAAAATTTAACAAGGGGAAGCAAGTCGCTGTCTTCCTTCTGCTTGCACTAAATCGTAGTGGTGTCGACGACTCCTACAAATGCCATGTTGTCATCATCTGCGTCATCGTCGCGCTTTATCCGTGACCTTGATAAACAATCGGTCTCGGTGTGCCACCGTCCGGACTTATACACGACCGTCATATCAAACTCTTGAAGGCGTAAGCTCCACCGTGCGAGCCGACCAGACGGGTCTTTCAAGTTGGTCAGCCAGCAGAGGGAATGATGGTCGCTGACTACGTGGAAGGAACCACCGTAGAGGTATGAACGAAACTTCATAACCACCCATACGACAGCAAGACACTTTTTCCGTTGTGGGGTAGTTGGACTCAGCGCAGAAAAGCGTCCTACTAGTATATGCGATCGCACGCTCGGCTGAGTCTTGCCACTAGACAAGTACAGCACCTAAAGCCACGTTGCTGGCATCTGTGTGAACAATGGTAGGAGCATCCTCATTAAAGTGAGCAAGCACAGGCGGTGTCTGCAGGCGTTGCTGGATATCGTAAAATGCCGCTTGTTGATCGTAGCCCCATGTGAACGAAACGTCTTCTCTTGTGAGTCGTGTTAACGGCGAGGCTATGTGTGAAAATTTGGAAATAAACCTTCGGTATTATACGCATAGGCCAAAAAAACGCCTGACTGCTTTCTTATCTGTTGGCACCAGAAATTTTCTGATGGCCCAATCTTATCCGGATCAGGTCGAACACCTTCATGGCTCACCACATGGCCTAAAGATTGGAGCTCCTTGATCCAAAATGACACTTCTCGGGTTTCAGTGTCAGGCCGGCAGACCTTATTGCCCTGAATACCGATAGCAGCCTGCTCAGGTATTCCTCAAGTGTTTTTGAAAAAACAGTAACGTCATCCAGATAGACCAGACATGTCTGCCACTTAAGGCCTCACAGAGCGATATTCATTAATCTCTGAAATGTAGCGGGGGCTGAGCACAATCCGAAGGGCAAGACTTCGAATTCATAAAGCCCGTCAGGCGTTACAAAAGCCATTTTTCCTCTATCTCGCTCGTCGACCTCAATTGGCCAATACCCACTTTTGAGCTCCATTGACGAGAAGTAGCGTGCATACCTCAGCCTGTAGAGTGAATCATCGACGTGCGGTAATGGGTACACGTCTTTCTCTGTCACATGGTTCAGCTTGCAGTAGTCGACACAAAATCTCAAGCTTCGGTCTTTCTTTTTAACCAGCACTACCGGCGATGCCCAAGACCTTTTTGACGGCTGGATGACATCATCATTAAGCATTTTTTTCATTGGTTCTTGGATTGCTTCACGCTCTTTCGGTGATACGAGATATGGGTTCTGTCGTATTGGCCTTGCCGTCTCTTCCGTTATTATCCGGTGCTTCGTCAGTGCTGTTTGACTGACCCTCGAGGTCAATGAAAAACAGTCTTTGAATTGATGAAGGAGATCTACTAGACGCTGTCTCTGCGCTGGTGATAAATCCGTGCTTACGTCAATAGGTGGTGGGGCTGACGTGGCTTGCAGCTCGTTCTGTTGTACTACACAGCACTCGCGGATTTCGGAGATCTCGTCGAAGTAGACAACTGTGGTGCCTTGTATAATGTGTCGTCGCTCGCTGGTAAAATTCATCAACAGAACCTCAGCTTGACTGCACACAACATCGACGATACTCCTGGCAATTGCTACACCGCGAGAGAGTAGAAGCGTCAATACTTGTTCAGCGATTCCTTATTCAGTATGCTGCGCGCTGCACGTGACCGGAACAAGGCGGCACGATAACGGAGGTACGGTTACATCATCAATGGCTCGCAGAGATTTTCGGTGTAGCGCTGCACTTTGATCCGCTGAAGAGGTCAGCACACCATCCAGTATATTGATGATGGCACCATTTTTACACAAGAAATCCATCTCTAGGATTGCCTGTTTGCAACACTTGGAAAGAATAACAAATTTTGGGACGAAGGATGCATCCCCCTATCTTTATTCTTGCAGTGCACTTTCTGGTAGGTGTGAGTAGCTGCCCTCCAGCTCCTCTAATCTGCGGTCCTGTCCATTCCATTCTAACCTTCCTGAGCTTTTCTACTAGACTCTCACTCATTATTCAGAAGTCCGCAACAGTGTCGACCAATGCCATGACGTCTTATCCGTCAGTCGCAATTGCAACATCTGCAGTAACAACCCCATCTTTCACCGAATCATTGAAAATGTGTGTCTCTTCACTCGGCAGTATTGGGGTATTTTCAGCACTTCGACGATTCGCAACCTTCCCCCCTGAGGTCGCTGCTTTTAGTTTACCCGGCGTGGACTAGATCTTCCTCTTGGCATGTCAGTGGTGCTCCGTCTAGAGGATGGAGAATAACGCCCAGAAGAGGGTGAGTGCGACCGAAACCCAGGAGAAATATCCCGCGGGGTCATGACACTCGTGTCGACGTCAGGTGTTTCACTAAAATGCCGCCGAGGAATAGAGGAAGGAAACCCTGCACGCGATACGGGCAATACCGAACGATATGGCTTGCTTCCCCACAATGAAAGCACAGGGGCCTACGGTCAAGAGTACGCCAGATGCAAGTTTTGCGAAGTGATGGCCGCCTCGGCGTTGAAGTTTCTCTGTAGTACCAAGGCGCTGTCGGCAAATGTTGCTGATGCTACTGATGCGGTGTCGGCACGTTCGCTGGCTGTCGGCGGACTATGTCTGCATAGCTTGTCCTGGGGGTGCTCGTGCTCGGCTCGGGAGGCGAGAGCGCTTGCCTGATCTCCTGGTGCACAACTTCTGTTACTGAGGCAACTGCGCAGTCATTCGGTTTGGCGATGAGCTTCTTGACCTCTTCTTGTAGTTGGTGCAAAGAACCTTTGTCGGGTGTCGTTACTGTGGTCGTGGCTGCCGCGCTGATCGGCGCACCGTGGGTTGGGCAGTCATACTGCCGGTAGCGTAGATGCAGTGCGCGTTTGATGGATGTCGCCTCCTTGGAGAATTCATCAACACTTGTAGGCGGGTTTCGTACGAGACCAGCGAACAGCTGCTCCTTAACGCCCCGCATGAGGTGGCTAACCTTTTTTGGCTTCAGGCATATTGGGATCTGCTCGACGAAACAGTCACGCCATGTCCTCAAACAAATATTGTAACGAATTCATTTGGTTTCTGAATCCGTGACTCGAGGAGAGCTGTGCAATTTCTCATCTTTCGGTGCTGGCGAACGTATCGAGGAGGAACTTTTGCCGGAACCTATCCCAAGACGATCACACGCGACTCGTGAACCATGTTCGGGCTTCGCCTTGAAGCGGAAAATACACGTAGCCCAACTTCTGTGCGGTGTTGCACCCGTTAACATTCGCTGTGTGCTCGAAATCGCTTGACATTTAACATTCGCTGTGTTCTCTAAGCTGGTACGCCTACGCATGCTCGTAACAAAATGCGGAGCGGAATTTCTAGATTGTCCGTGGGGAAAATTCGTTATATCAAGGTTGTCTTCCGCTGTTACTTTGTTACATAGAAGTCACAAATACATGTACTTCTATGGAGCAACGGCGGGAAATAAAAAAACTTCATCATATCGGGGAATTCGTAATATGGAGGTTCATTATAAACAGGTTTAACTGTATGACGCATGTATATGGGGCGCATGTGTTTGTAAAGCATCAAAGTTACTTTCACTGCATTACCAAGCAGAGGAAGTTATTTTCATTATATTCACAAGCAGATGTGTGGCTTTGTGGTAGAACACCAGCTTGCCACGCAAACGACCAGAGTTCAATCCCTAGTCAGGCCCAGAATTTTTTATTATTTATTTTATTCTAATCTTTCTAAATTTTTCGGTCATGCACAAGATAATTTTTTGCTCAGAATCAACGACCCCGATGCCACAATTTTTACCGTAAGAAACTGGAATATAGACCGAATTGAAAAAGAAGACGCAAAGAAAAGTCCACTCTCGTTTTATATACTGGTCGTTAGCAGTTAAAAAATGTGGAAGTCACGCAAAAATGGGCAAGTGAAATCGAAAAATTGCCAACGCGAGCATCAGCAGCGACACCGTTGGGTAAAGCTAGGCAAGGCCTACAGTGTTCTAGCAACGCAACTTTGCCTCGGTTATCTGGTGTAGGTCTGTTTTTTTTTCTGTATCCTTCAGAAATGAGTCGTAGTCAATGGCAGTTTATGATAGGCTTTAAGAAAAACGAGTATGCCAAAGTTCACGGCAATCTGGCAGCACAGCTAGAATTCAGTGCATCGGATAAAAGCGTGCGATACTGGAGGAGCCAAAAGCAGCGCATCACGTCCTGCAGCCACCAAAAAAAAAAAAATTCCTTTTCATTGATGGACTGCAGCACACCCTGAACTGGAAATGTTACCCGCCAGATTCGTTCAGGAGCTGCATTCAGGGTCACTACCCATAACAGCGGAGTGCATCCGCATGAAAGCTCTCGAGATAGCGTGCGACTCTGGGCTCATGAGGGTGCAATTCAACAGATCACCATCATGGGTGCACAGATTTATGAAGCAAAAAGGCTTTGCACTGAAGCGGCGTACTTCAGTCTTTCAGCAAATTCTGCTTCAGTAACGCATTGAATAGAACAAAAGACGATGCACTCTGGGACGTTACTAGTGAAAAACAGATGTCGACGGACTCAAGTTTAGACTAGTCTGAATGACGGCACTTTGTCGCCTTGTGGCGTTAACCTACATAAGATTAGTGTCCAAATAAAAAGAAATGTCACCACAGTGCAGCTGGTTGTGCTGTGTATTTACCAACGTAAGTGTGCGCTGCGATACTTTGCAATTTTTAAAAATTTCTTTTTCGTAGATTCAAAGCTTGGGGGGGGGGGTCAACCTATATTTTGGGTTTTATGGTATGAAACCAGCTCTTTAATGCTATCACGTTATTATTACTAACTGCTTGTTCATCACAATAAACAAACAATGTTTGAGGCAACACAGTAGTATTTCTATAAAAAGAAATAAATACAATAGATTCCTTTTAAGACGAACTTAACGGGAACATGATAATTTGTTCATCTTATCAGGAGTTAGTCTTATCAGAGGTGCCCCCAAACACCAAATGCTTACATGCCAAGTGTGCTCAAATATGTTCCTTGAAGACACTGAGTGAAGTATACTTATAATGGGTAGGAAATGAACAAAAAAAAAGCTTTGTTTGGTTCAGCTTGATAAAAACAATGCTTTAAAGTAGAGTATTTAGACAATTTGAATGAGTACTAGATTTTGCGAGTTCATAACAAATATGCTCATGAATAAATTGCTATCACCATTTAACAATAAAACTGAAGCACGACTCTATTTTGACGATTAGAAATATATAAAAAGAGACATGCACAATTTTCCTTCAAATATAATGGAAATATTATTCTTCTTGCTGTTCACCTGCTTAGAGGCTGTTTTAGTGGCTTTGCTATCAATTTTGGGCACTCCTCCATTGCATACCGCTACTGTGACACAGCCAATATATACTGTTTTTAATGAAAGTCTGCAAGCTTTTCTTCGAGCTTCCGATATTTTCTTATCTTCAGCCCACAGCAACTTTTCCTGAATGACACGCCGCTGAAGATCTACGTTTAAGCTACTCATGATCACAAGTCTCGGGCGCACAAAAAAGACACGACGCAACTAGTGTGCAAAATTACCTTCCTTTGTCATGCACCTTTATAATGAAAATGGAGCAACATAATTTACTGCATTCCACTACGAATAGATATGATGCACTAAGGTCCTATGAATAACAATGCAAACAGACCAAAACATGTGCTCAGGCGCCATCTGACTCCTCCGATGGGAGCGCTAGTGCCGCATATGTGGTTTCCGATTCATGTGCTTATAACGTGCAGAGAACCTTTGTTCCCGTTTTCACTTTCATCTGGCTTCTTTTCACCTCTTCCCTTGCATTTTCTCTTCTAGCTAAGCTCTTGTGTTCTCCTGGTCTTTACTGCACTCCTGTTGGAGAACAGAAGAGCACGAGGAAAATATGAAAGGACGAACACTTTTTGTTGCTTTCTTTGCTAATGAAGCCGACCCTTTCTCCACTTAGAGGTGAGGGAGATATACTAGCTTTACGCGCTGACCTTTGTTTTCCACTTATCTCACTTTCTCCCTCCATGTCGCAATTTACTTCCGACTTGCTTCGAGTTTTTGTGCCAGGAAGCGTTTTTTTCCTTTCTTTTGTTCACCTGAATGCCTTCATCAAAACTATATTCTTCGTCGTGCAGAATCCCCATCGCTGTGTGTTGCTGCGAGAGTTCTCCTTAGCTGGAGGGGTTCATTACACGGTTCCTCCTAAGCAGGTTTCTTTAGTATTGAGTCTATGGGAAACTCTTGTGTTGTTTGTCTTAAGCAAAATTCCTCTTAACAGAGTTCGTCTTAACGGGAATTTACTTTAACACTTAGAAAAGAAATGCAGAAAATGAATTGACACAATACCATTAAGCCTGTTACAGTCATTAGTTATACTATAGCAAATAAATTAATATAAAAATAATTTTGATAAACAGGTAAGTACAGTATAAATTATTAACATCTTAGCATAAACACAAGGCATCAGAATGATTCCAACTGAAATCATCTTGTCTGAAGTGCCACATTGCAGATGCGAGTGTCACTGTATAAAAAGCTACAGACTAAATGCATCTACCTCGGTCTATTTAATAAACATCGACATTATCAGACAAGCATCTCTATATTCTGATTAAATATCAACTTGTATGCTAACTAGCACTGAAGTGGCATTTATATTTTTCACAAGTTACCCAGGCTCATTTGTAGAAAAACATTTATCAAAAAGTGATTACTGTTTCAAGTGACCTTTATATATGAGGACAAAACTGCGATTACTTTTTAAGTGTACTTTGCCTTAACTGTGGTCAAAAACCTTGAAGGCAGCAGATGCTCAAAAATATATATTTGTTGTAAAGGACACCATAAATGTACGTTGCTGCCTAAAAAATTTTCATTTACAAAACATGCAACAAAAACTCAGTAGGTAACCTAAAAAGTTAGACCTAAAAGTAGGTGCAAAATAATTAGCGTAGTAGAAACAAAACTCCATTACAGCAGACTTAGAACAAAATTTCCAAGTGAGTAGTGGTGAAATCTTACAAGAACCGTTCCATCGGTAAGTGTGTAATCCCGCAAGGCTTGCAATGTTCCACAATACAGAATGCTTGAAACTTTGCCCTGAAAGAAAAGGAATGACGGGTGCTACAGCATAAAATGGGGCTTTCAAACAGCATTAAGGTATAAATGCACCAAACATAACGATCAACAATCAATAGATCTTTCTGGGTGAAAACACGCACAAGGTTTGCAGATTAAATTCACCTTATTGGCTAGTTTATTATGACAATATCAAGACATAACTTGAAATGGACATGTGTTGCACAGTAGACATACAACACTTGAGGATTAAATAATGACATGTCCCTGCTAGAAAAGTTCAACACCCAATTTCAAACAGCAATGCTGATAACCGAGGTTTATTTAGTTTCACACATTTATGCAAATTCAGCAATTTCTGACAGCAGTACAAAGCGTGAATAGATGACACCTGAGTGGTACATATGCTTTATTCTGATACAAGATGCGTCAATTTTAAACTGCAACAATCCTTCACTGACCAAAAATGACTGCACCTATGTTTTTGATGCAATTAGTGTGTATTGCTGTCCATAAACATGCACTTCATATTAAAACAGCTTTCACAGAAGAACACATGTATTGCAGTTATGGCCTGCAAATGGTGTCATCTTAGCTTGCTAGGCATTTCACGAGGCCTCTTTTTTGCCAGCGACTAGTCAAGATTGTGCATGTCAGCCTTGCTTCCTCTTCTACTTTGTCTATATTCGGAAAAAAGCGCTTCGCCTTTAAAAACGTTGCATAATAAGCACTGATTTCATGCCATGTGGGGACTGAAATAGTTTTGTGCACACACACAACACACACACAAAATATAAAGCCCCTTACATCACTGTTCACTTTTACAGCACCATGATTTGCCGCATAGTGGGGATCGCAAATGGAGCATATGAGCAGACCATCTTTAACACAGGACCAGTCGATGGCTGCAAAGCAAGAATTCAGCTATAAAAATGTGCTAATAAAAGATGCTGAATCAGAAAATCCCTTGAGGCAAGTAGGGACATTGTCACAGAAATCACTCTAATGTCAATGTGGTGAAAGTAACAGTAGAACAAAAAACAATAGACTAACTCCTGCATTGTGAACATGCATAAGCAAAGCTTGCTCAAATTTTGAAGCACATGAGCCACATAATGTGTTTTGATATCAATGTATTTTCTTCAGATATAAAAGCCTTTAATAATCAATTTGTTTTAGTGAAGCAACTCACAGAAGGCGCACTCGGCACATGTAAAAGTGTTGAAACCAGTGTGCAATGCTTCACTATTCGCTCCTAATAATTATCCAGCATGGTAACCAGAATATTTCGTGCTGTCGATGGGAGCTGGGCGAATGAAATCGGTGTTTGCGTTGAACCTGCTTTGCGAATTAATTGGCATTTCTGTTTCATTTCCATTTTATTGTAACCCCTCAGGGCCAGAGGCCTTACAGAGTGGGAGTGGTAACAATGCTTTGACACAAAATCTTGTCTTTACCTTTTTTCTTTTGTCCATGTTTGCGTGCCAATTATCTTTTAAAGGGGCTATATGACACGGTCGCCCCTCATAACGTGCTTTCTGGCAAAATATAGAAAAGTGACTATTGTGCCTCCACATGTCAGAAAAATGGACCGTAAAAAAATGTTTCATTGCAAAATGAGCTTTAAAAGTCACCGGCTACAAACCCTGCCCATTGCTAGCAACGACAATTTTATCATGGCGCCATGTGATTCGTGCAACGAAACCGTCATCTTACATTTAAGTTTCTGCTGCTGCAAACAGTTCACTTTTCAATGCCAAATTGAAGAAAACTTCACGAACTCCACTGCATGTGCAGCTGACCATGAAACAACATTGTTGGCTGGAATACCGATGCTTGCAAAACAAGCCACTTGTTAAGTCACCAGTCGCGAGTGCGTCACTTGTCAAACTCTTGGGCCGCTCGTGTGTTTATAAAAATGCTCGCTATAAATTAGTTCTTGACCAAATGCCCTGAAATTTTTCCAGCTTGTTTGCCAACACCCAAGGATCAACCCACACAAGTTATATAAGTCTTTCCAACACACTGCAGTAGCATTTTGTCTTCCAGCAAGGATAAAGCACTCATTAGTGGGGCTAATAGCATTAGTTACCACGCAGTCTGATTTTAGTATTTAATTCACTTAGCACTACACCTTATAAGCACCCGGTGGGACAGCTTATTTGCTATGGAAGTCTCGCATAGCAGAAAAACTCATGTTCCTGCAAGTTGGTAATGATTTATATAGCATGCACAACACCAGACGGACATACTGCCTAATATAGCTCGTATGTTGCTTTGGGACAATCAACCAAAAAATAAACCAATCAAACTTCATGGTGAAACTTCATTGAAAAAATGCCAGGTAAGCTTATCAGTGATTTCATTTACATCAAACTGAGTATTACCACAAAACTTTTAACTAGAAGCTAAACATTGACATATTCATCTCTCTGATTGGGATAATTAATTTGGACTTGAAAATAAAGGCTTTTTTTCAGCTTTATGAAAGTTAATTTTATAACTACAACATCCTTCAGTTATCATACATGGCCTACAGCTTATCCACATGTTTTCTCACTATAGAACCGAACAAGGCCACTATTCTACAGAACTCTTCCAAATAAACTACAGTCAAGCCCCTTTATAACAGACACTGATATCAGAGACAATTGGGCATGAGAGACACCAGTGTGCCTACAGTAAAATACCGGTCGATAAGAAAATGCATACATGGCACCCTGCTTATCAGAGACATCTCACAAAAAAGAAAAGAATTGCCACCCGGAGCATGCCTCTTATAACGAAGTTCAACAGTATGAAAAGATAAATGAGATTCACCATTACATAAGCTGTGAACACATCACCGTAATCTGGTAAAATATAGTGAACAGTATTCAAAATAAAATTCAGTTATTAAATCACTCTTGCAACATATGCTGCAAAAATGACTGAACTTACTGAATGTCATTATATACTGATGAGGATGTAGCATACACAGTAAACAAAACTTCAGAGTTGAAGAGCCCCTTAATCACCTCCAATATTTTTTTTTTTCGAACATTTCACGTAAACACACGCATTGTGTGCAGAATGCTGTCATGATAAACAATGCCACACATGGCCGCGCTATAAGCCGCTGGTCCGCCACAAATTCCGAGAAACAATCCATCCTCCTCTCTGGGATCGCTGGCCACAGCACAACGTCGAGAAGTTGAATCTCTGATGCGTTACACAAATCATGCTGTGACTGGTCGAGCAAGAACCTACGCCTTCCAGTTATTCTTCAAGCAGCTGTTCGTGCTCCTTGTTGTTTGTCGTGTTGCCCATGTGTGCCACCTCCGTGCAGCACTTGTTCTCCTAGCCATGCACAGACCTCATGTCACGCCCCTACATGCCACGCGAGATAAGGGGTGCATCGCAAGAGCGCAAAGTGGCTTTGGGAGAGAATACTAACGGAGCATAGAGGAGGAAAGAACGATCGCCACATTTTGATAATGAAGCGCGTCTAACTCCACTATTAAGGCATCATTTTTCAGAAATTCTTACGGCTTCGTGTCCATTTTAAACTCGTGCACAACTTCCCCACTACACCTAGTTTCAACCTCTGAATGATTTAGGGGCCCTTTAACATTCTAAAGAAGCAAAATAATATTCTCATACCGACATCACTGCAGGTCAAAACCATGTCTGTGCTGCAGAGCCATACGCCTGGAGGACCATTTTTTTGCATCTGACAGAAAGGTACAGAAAGTTTATAACACCATTAAGAAAATCAAACTCAGTCACTTTAAAACCTAACCGAGTCCCAAGACAAGCTGTAGTTCATCTTTTTATAAATTTCCTTGCGGAGCAAGATGACTTGTTGCCACTGCTATTCTAAGAAAGCTGCTAACAAAAACACAAAAACACACATATCTCCTAGATTTAAGAAGCCTTGGAACAATGTAAAAAAATCGTAATACATAAAAAGAATACTGTCAATACCTCGAGCGTACTTTCATTCGATCATAGATTGAAACTAAAGCACTCGCGGCAAATATAAAGCAAAATTGAAGGACACCATAAAATTTCAAAAACGTATGCCTCAACTTGCTTGAACAAAAGGTTTTGTTGGGGTTAAGTAATTAAATAATGAAGTAGGCACTGCGCAAATGATCTTGCAAAACTGTGTTACCGTTTTACATGTCCTTAGCGTATGAAGAACTGCTGCAATGAAATGTAGCAATCTGGAATGTTGGACAAGTTGGTTGACATCCATTTTTATGAAAGCAAAACAGGAAAGGAAGCACATGGGACAAAGAAATTTCTGTGTCCTTATTCTGTGCTCTTGTACCCTTGCAATAAGAAATGGTGCTTCCCTTCCTGATGTGGTGCTGAAAATTGCTGCAGGCATAGCTTGGGTGCTTCGTTGAGAGTCTTAGTGAAGGCTACAACAGGAGCCAATATGGTGGGTATTTGATAATTCAGAGCAAGCCAGTTGCTGTAACACTGGAAAGATTAGGAGACTGCTGCCTTGCATATATAGATCCCGTGTGACAGGCATTACATATAGCTGTGTACCCATTCGACAGATATCAAGCTTGAATCTTGTAGGATAACTGTCAAATGGGCATGTTGGTAAAGTTTCATGATGAAAAAAAGAGTAACTTGCATGAAGACATAGAAAAAAAACATGGAACAGAGTGCTTTCGTCCCGCGTTTTTTTTTTTTTTAATGAAAGTTGCCCTTATTTCGTGATGAAGCTGAACTATTACAGCTTTTGTGTTTGGTATGATTGCTGTATGGGTGCACAACCTGCCAGTGGTTCTCTCTTTTAACCCTCAACACTCCAAAACTTCTACCCACCTTCTGTCTCTTGTAGTGCAAAACTAAAGAAATTAAAGCTCAAGTGAAAGAAGTTGACTCACTCCTTTAGAGATGACTCATTATGCAATAAGAAAATACAGGCATTATTCAACCACGAAAGAACTTGTGCACTGTCTGACCACTAACTACTATGGTCACGTTGTCTTGTCAGCACCACAAAGGGTCGATTAAAATTAGGCATTTCATGAAATTGATTATTATGCAAATGAACACTATCTAGAATGCACATGTGAGCTTGAAAACAATCAATGAACTCATGAAGCTGACTTAAGTACAGTGATGCTTAATGAAGTATAATTAGAAACTTCATGAAATTGGTTATTATGCAAACAATATGAACACTACCTAGAATGCACATGTGAGCTTGAAAACAATCAATGAATTCATAAAGCTGACTTTAGTACAGTGATGGTTAATGAAGTATAATAAAAAACAAAACAAAGCCCCTATCACTGTTACACAATTTGGTGTTCAAGAAAGCTATTGCACCTCTTCAGGCACAAAGTATGATGAACTGTCTGTAGAAGTCTGAATTTTGCATAACATTCTAAGATGCTATATATCACATTTCAAAAAAAAAAAAGAAAATTAAGAAATAGATTATTTTTGGTGTTTCAATATTTTTTCTTAATTTGCATATATTTAAATATTTAATTATTCTGCAGTCAGTCATGTTCAATTTTTACACATAAAGATGGAAATCTGAGGCCCGAAATGCATACAGTTAGTTCTTGGTTCTACTCATTTTGAGAAAATAAAAAAAAAATACTTATAAAGTTGGTCCTGAAACATGGCAGGTCGAGTGACCCGTGGAACATCGTGGTGCTTTCACTAAAATAATCAGCTGCAGATCTATGCAGCACATTGAGGTTAAATAAAGATGCATTGGCTATGCAGAAGGTTCAATTGATCTTATGCACAATGTATCTTGCCCTTCCTTTCTCACTGATCCGAGAAACTGGCAAAAGCAAGTTGCCCACATATGTGGAGGCTGCGCCTGAAGGGATTAGGGGTTACTGGTTTAACACAGTGTTAACCCTTTCCCAACTGAAGTAGCCTGAACTCGTCCACACAGTTTACGCTGCTCCCACCAGAAAAGCTGTGCTCGTCCGTTCTGAGACAAGCATTTGGGTGCACTGTAGTTAAGCTAACGTAATTAATTTTGTGGAGTTCTCTTTGGCTTCCACAGATAAGTATTTTAAAAAATGCACTCAAAGCATGCATTTGGCCGAGAAAGGGCTTGATTCTGGTAGCCGGAAACAAAAAAAGGTGTCCTTCTCATTGCATGAGTGGCACACGCATGCTGGCAACAGCTCTGTTCAGGCAATATAATAAAAAATGCTTGTTTGTCAAAATTTTGTGAAATAAATAATTTCAGTTCACCTGCAAGTGTGGCAGTGACAAAGCAGCATATTTTCTCTAAATCATCACATTCAGACAGCGACCGCGTTGACACATCTGCAGTGGATACAGACAGACAAAACTGCCACTGGCACGTCTTAAGCAATTCTTTCATGGGCTCACTTGCCCCAATGTAACATGTTTTTCAAAATTCAAACTGACATTTTGTGCGCTGGAGACTAGCGAAGTTGGGGATCCCTTCAATCGTCGAATGCAGTGAAGCCAATCATCTGCATATTTTCTAAAAAATGTATCTTGCGAATACAGCCACCTTTAGACAGCTTTTCTCAATGTTTTAGACATGCAGAATCAAACAAAAAAACAGTCTTTTTGAAGTGTTTTTAACTAAAAAACCCTGGAAAAGGTGAAATAAGTGTGACCAGACTATGCACAACAGTAAGCATAAGGGAATTGTGTACTTGGGAGGTGATGTTGAACAGATTCTCCAAGTTGGTAGATTGACCATCGATCTGGCAACGGAAGCAGCGTAAATGCCCGGCACACTCATGAAAGCTCTTCCACAAGGTTCTAGAAGATAGTCTCCACCCTGCAAAGTCAAATATACATTAACAGTATTTTGCAGTTTTTTAAGAAGTGAATTTAAGATTTTGGTAATCTAAAAAATTGTGCATATAATGGGAGCTTGTGGTAACAGTGAGGCAATGTCACAGCACTGATGGCTTCATAATGAGGACAATAGTAAGAAAACAATAGTAACAGCAAGCACTTTACTGTGCTCCAGTAATATAACCGTGCAACCTCTTACATGAGTGTCACATGGCCTTCCAAAATGATAGCAGCCACCAGAAAAGAATACTGGTGTGCTTTTGAGTTTATAAAGAACTTCTTTTTTCAGTAACCGGGTAGTGCTGGGGCTTGTTGGTCTTTCAAGATTGTTTTTAAACAATACACCATACTCTTTCAATGGATATACTAAGGAAGGCGAATGGGTCAAGAGACCCATTTTCTTTGTTGGACACAACCATATGAAGCCGACTTCATGATTCCAAGGAAAAAATAGGGGATGCTACTTGTAGTCTTTAATTGAAGTGTAGCGATTGTGTGAAAAAAAGAAAACGAATTAAACTGGATGAAGAGACAGCCAACAAAGACCAACCAAAAAGGTTGTGGCCCAGGCCATACATATGTGGAGGACTGTGGTATTATTGACAATTGTTTACACGTTCTATTTCTGCCTTTATGGCCTAAAAGAAAATTGCAAGCATGCACATGCTCTTCGTTCTTAAATCGTAGCAATGCAATCTAACACATATGCTGCTCTTTGCAAAGCACTAGTTTGCACAAAACAAGTGTGCATGCATTTGAGACCTGATGGGTATAAAGCATATTGTTATTGTGACCCAATGCCTTCTAGCTTGAAATCCACCAGGAATCTACTGTGAAGAGCCTGGTATCAGGCAAGATGCATCGCATTAAAAATTGAAAAATCAGCAGTGCTCTACACCAAATCTAGCACTCTCATTGTTTAGCTTGAAAGTGTATACATTTTAGTATGGAGAGCCTATGATTGCTTTAATATAAAATGAAAAGGTTAGTCTTGAGAGATGAGTTTAATAGTTAAGAATGATCCTGTTGCAGCTCTTTTCAGTTTATCACTGGGCTTAATACTAAAATAAATATTCTGAAAATAAAGAATGAAAGTAAAAAAAAATGTCCCAGTGTTGCTAAGCTCAAGTGCTTTTATGTTCCCTTCAGTGGGCCAAAATAAATAGGATGCACGCGTGAACTCAATGTAACTGCGCTCTTGAGAGGTATATGAGAGAACAGAAAAGAATGGAGAAAAAATAGTTACACTAAAAAAGCCCTAACAGCAAAATTGTGTTTTGAACAATGTTGTAAAATCAACAGTAGACATCTTACATCATGATACAGTATCAAGATCCGGCTTTTTTGGAGTACGTCAGAGGTTACAACCTGAAAAAAAATATAGCAATATAAATGTGACTAGGATTAAAATATCGCTTCTGGAGTAGGTCAAAGCAATTTGAAATACTGTCAAACTTATGATAACAAAGAGGTGTGGCCAAGCAAGCTCGAAAAAGAGGGTGTGGTTGAGGCATCTGCCACGCTCCATTTTTGCAAACTTGTCACTGAAGCCGAAATTCTACAGCTTGTTCGTCTACAATATAACCAGTTTCCATCAGTTAACTGCCATTATTTCAGTGCCAGTTTTCCGAAAATGGAATCTTGGAAGCTCCTACACAAAGCAGCCCGGATGACAAGGGTCAAAGATGCAAAAGATGCAAAAGCAACACCAGCTAATCAGACACCGAAAGGAGCAGTGCTAGGGCTCCCTATACGGCTTGTTGCTGAGCTAGTTTGTTTCATACTTGAGAAAAATTGGTAAAGTGAAAAAAAAAGGCCTGCGCAGAAGGCGCAGCACAGACACAGCGAAAGCTAAAAGAGCGACCTTTTAGAGCCTTTTCGAAACACTCATGGGTAACTACTGCAAGCACACTTGCTTGATACCCACTAGGTCATTATTAATAAATTTATTTGGGTAGTACACCAGCATTCGCTATGCTATTTTTGTCGTCATTCTTCTGAGAAGTGTGGTATCTGCTAAACACTTGCAAGGAATATTGTGCCAATTGTTCATGCAGTGGCTGACCACAATGAGGAAATATGGCTAAAGTGGGTATGTGCCACAGTTAATAGGGGAAAAAAAAGTTTTTGTGATGGGATGGAACACTGGACGGTCCAGTCGTTACATTATTTGCATTGTGCGACGACTGGTTGTTCTTTCGCTGTTTTTAAAACGCTTTATAAGTTGTATTAACGCGATTGCTTTCTCGACATCAAGCCTGCCTAGGGCAAGTTTGACAGCAAGTCATGAGCACCGGTGTAGCTCAGTGGTCAATAAAGAAAAACAAAACAAAAAATCAATATACGTACCCTGGACAGTGAATTGTAGACTTTGCAACCAACCTAAGACTATAGAGCATTGTTTTATTCATTGTCGTGATGCTTATTATTTTTGGGACATTCTAAAAAGAACGTTAAGAAAAGAATTCCAATCACAGCCCATGGTATTAGGTTCCTTCCGTTCAAAAAGAGTCTGACTGATAGTACTCCTTACGACTTGTTTATGTTGTTGGGACTTTATTCATTATGTAAAAGTCGCATGATCGATAGACACGCCGAGCCACCACGGTCGATGAGATCTGTCTTCCGAGAAGCAGCTGCTCAAGTGCGCAGTGTTGTCGAGACTTTTGACCCCGTTCCGGAGTGGCTTCCCGTTCTTGACGCTTGTGTGTGTTTGCCTGACTTCTGATGAAGTATGTTCTGTGTACTTACTGGTGGTAATCCCATTCATTAAAGAAAAAAACAAAGCAGGTCTAGCTCAGTGGTAAAATACTGGGCTGGCACCCACTTGACCCGGGTTCGAGCCCCACTGTCTTTCGCGCGAGGTGGTCACCGACATCGGCGGCGAACAACTGCACGAGTCCTGATTTGTGATCTCATAGCAGCTTCCGCTGTAAAATTACGGGGACGAAGAAACGACGCGAACTGACAAACACGCGCCAGTTAGTGTTTTTTTTCGTTCCCGTCTTTTTTTGAGCCTCACCAATTTTTTTCAACTAGGGCTCCCCTTTCTTTTTTAACGATAAGTTCTCGGAGTGCGACCAGCAGTATGCGGCGTTTGACTTGAAGCTCTGTAATGGCTCAGGAATTCATTTCATAAGATCAGATTAGTGCACAACAGTGTCGACGTCTAGCTATTCTCAACTTACTGTCTATCCATTTTCAGCACACAAGTATCTTGTCGCTACCAGAAGTCCACTCAAGGTAGCGGCTCTGCTGCCGATGTTCTTTTCAGGGTCCTCGATGGTAAGGATCTTGGCGGATTTAGAAATTATATTCCGAGCTTGGAGAATCCGCAGCTCTGAAAGTGAAGCATGACACTTACAAATCGATGGAAGCAGTTACAGATCGAGTACACGCCGGATGTTTGACATCACCTGTTTCAATTGCAGAAGCCCACTTAGGCGAAGAGCAGCACAGAACTATGCAGTCAAAGCTAGACATGGCGCTTTCATGACACCAGAGGCAAAAACAAATATTAATTGCTCTCGAAGAAACAGCCCGCGAAACAAATGTTGGGCGCTCTAAGCTATACTGAAAGTTCCCTCGCAAAGTTGCAATGTTATTGTACCTGTCAACCAGTGATGCCAACCCCTGGAGTCGTTGTATCTCTAAATTGACCCTCTAAATATCCCTACATTGCAAGAAAAATGTTTAGAGTATATTATCTCGTTATTTAAACTAATTGACTTTAAAAAACAGTATTAAGATAGTGTGCTTTGTGGTCAAGTTCATTTAACCCTTGTTAAAAGTAAAAATCGTGAATAATCTTTTTTAAAGTATTTCTGTGGTTTACTGAAATGGGGTAGTGTGCCGTCTCGCGCCTGAGACGTGGCTCTTTTTGCGATAACGGCTCGTTAACAAACACGGTGTATTAACAAAACACTCCGTTTTATGGTGGCGCCACCACTCGCTAGATCTCGGAGTCGTGGATTGTCTGCGGATAATATACGGCCTTCGAGATGAGCTCGGCTTTCTTGGAGGCCGTGTTTAACTAGCATGATTGGGTGCAGGAGTGCTTCGCCTATCTTCGGTGCCAGTTCGTTCCTTTTTTTTTTTTTTATTCCAATGAACAACACATTTTCATAATACAACACATAACCATGAAATTGTTTTTAAAAACATACACCAGTTCTCGGCAGACGTAGGCGTTTAAAAGTACTTTTGTTTGAGAGTTCATCAAATCGAGAAAGCTAATCATTTTCTTCGGCTTTTTCAATGTACACCTGGCGCATTAGTATCATACTCTCAATGAAGTTCTCTCTTGAAGATTGTATCTTAATATGCTCGTAGCGTACTGCCGTTCGGGTTTTCCATAAATTGTGCAAAACCAGTAACACGAACATGTCATGAGGCACTCTATCATCATTTGATGTTGGGAGAAAGCGGATTCCGTAAGGCGTTACCGGTAGCTCTTTTTTTTTAAGTGCGTTGCAAAACGTCCCACAAACCATTGCATCAGAACAGTCCAACAAAATGGGCTCTATAGTCTCTGGTTTCCTGCATATTAGGTAGTTTACTGACCATGCTACAAAGAAGCCCTTTTCCTGTAGCCATGGTGTGACCGATAGTGTCTCACTATGTAGTTGAAAGAAAAACATTTAGTAGACGCACGCATAGGCATCCGCTTTATCCTTTTTAAAACATGTGCCCCTATTTTCACGGAGTACTTCGACCTATAGATTGGCACTTGCATAGTTACGTCCACAACATCTTTGTACAACTGCTTACTTTGGACATTACTCAGATACTCGAGTGAAAAATGGGTGAGCAAAAATTGAAAAGCCATCCCTACCTCCCGCAGGAAACCCCTAATTCTACTCCCTTTCGCCGCTCGTGATGAAACAATATAATTGGGTAAATTGTCGCGCAGGCATTCCTGAATTACGATCAGTAAGAATACGTTCCTTTGATCGCGTAAGAAGAGAAAGCGTGAAACGACTTGTTTCAAGAACAGATGAGCTAAATCTAGGCCACCTCGCTTAACCGACCTGAACAAATTCGTACGCTTCGTACGTTCCCACGTAGATATCCCATATGAAAACGGCGAACGCTCTGTGCAATTTGTATGCTAACTCTGTATGCTCAAAGGGCCTGTAGCACAAACCAGATTTTAGCGACAAGAAAGAGGTTACACACTGTTGCTCTTGCGAACATTGAAAGGTCCATACCACCAAACTTCTTTTTTTTTCTGACTGTCTCGCATTCACTAGTCCAGTAATCTTTATAGTGTCTCGTAAATGCTGTAGTGGGACCCCAAGGTACCTCATAGGCTCAGAATGCCACTTCATACCTTCGATTTCAGGGGGTTTGTTTTCCCACTCTCCATACAAGATACCTACTGACTTGCCCCAGTTAATCACACTACCTTAGATATTACTTTATCGTAACATATCATCACACCCTCCGTCAAGATCGATCCGACACTCACGTGCTCCAGAGTAGAAAGAATTCGATGTGTCACCCTATCGAACGCCTTCTCAAGATCCAACTGCAATATTGTGACTTTTTCTGAGAGATGATCACAACACTCAAGGACTGTTCTTGCCCCGTGTATGTTGGTCATGATTGATCGTCCTTTTATTCCACACGTCTGATGTGGCCCTACTAGTCTTTATAACGGACTGCAGTCGCCCTCCGAGAACCTTCGTATAGACTGTAGTCCGTATTTGTAAGACTGATGGGGCGATATGCCCGTACTGAAAGTAGTGCCTGAGGGTCGTCACTCTTCGTTATCAAAATAACATGACTTTCGAAAGAGGTTGGCAGATATTGTTTCTCATGTGCCTATATGAATACGTCGTGAAGGATAAACGATATGTCCTCCTTGAAAGCCTTATAAAAAGCTACGCCCAGACCATCTGGGCCTCGGGTTTTGCCTGCAGCTAACTTGCTGATTGCCGTTTCAATTTCTCCAACACTAATGGGTTGTTCCGGGTTAAGCTTTACATCATCATCTAACATTGTAGCATACTTAAATATTTACTTTCAAATCCTTCATCACGCTTCTTTACTTCTTAAAAGTTCTGGTGATGTTCTTGAAAAGCACGCTGAATATTGTCGTCATCCTGCATTATTTCGTTGCGATATGTGATCGCTTTTATCTCATTCCGTACTGCGTATCTTTTTCGTCCGAAAACACCCTTTTTGTCGGTTCTCCGCATCATAATATTTCCGCGCGTGCACGTATAACCGCACCACTGTATTTGTCTTGCTCAGTGCTTTGCAAAAGGGCTTTAATTTCTTTTATTTTTTCCAGTAAATACCTGGTTAAGCACTTTTTATGGCTAAATAAAAATCAAGCTTACAATCAAGCTTTTTTTTCTTTTCTATTCTTTTCTTTCTGTACTTTAGATTATCTTTCTAACGCAATTAAATTTGTCTCCTGTTTAAAGCATAACCATACTTCTTCAAGACTTTTGTGCTCTTTCTCGAAGCTCCCGAATACTCTGTTTAATTTTGTCCACAAAACCATCATCGTCAAGCAGCTTATTGTTCAGCTTCCTTAAACTTTGGTTTTCGGGGGCCTAATGCAACCATAACTAAACAGTGATCTCTACTGCCAGTTAGTTCCTGCGACGTTCTCTTGCGTTTTTAGCACTGGTGAATCTTTGCGACTATATTCGATTAGAATGAGCTGTATGCAAAAGGGGAAAAACATTACTTTATTGACGTGTTTTTAAAATGAACTATTTCTTGTTGCGTGCAATGAATATCTGGGCTCAGGCTCTTCTCACGCTGATCAATAGGGCTAATCATAACGAAGTTCTTGTTTGCATTAGGCAAGGTAACAAACGGAGCAATCAAACTTGTGGGGGTGCTGACACCCTCTGTAAAGTTGTTCGCGCCGCGTGATGCATGTGTTTCGCAGTGAAGCCGTCTTTCGGGAGTGACAACCACAGATGATAGATGGCGTTGTGTTCTGCGTTGAGTACCACTATTGGTAGAGTAGTAGCGCCGGCGGCGACCCCTGGTGAAAAGCAGGCCTTTGTGGCAGGCGAGAGTTGAGCGAGTCTTCTGCGGTGGCGACTACCGCGAACGGTTGTCTCTAGCGTGGGTCCTCGGCGCGTGCACCGCGGGCCCTGCGCGCCGGGGGAGGGGGGGGGGCGTGGTAAGTCAAGCGTTGGTGACGCCACTTTGGTATGTTATGTGCCTTTTGTGTGCTCTTGCGTTACGTTGTTTGAGTGTTTGGTAATTTTGTGTAATGATGACTTAGCGTGTTGATAACGATTTATGTATCATTCGGCGGACGATATCGTCGTATAATTAGTTAAATAAATGAATGTAGTTATTTGGTTCGTACCGACCACGTCTGGCGTGTCCGTTCACTTCAAGAGCGTGGCGTGGCGCGTGCTCGCCGATTCTAGATCCCACAAACTATAAGTACCTATAGTTCACTGCTAATGCGACTGTATTATGGTGTGCGGACGGGCAACTGGCTTGGGTGTGAGGGTGCGTACGTGCATGCGCGCGTGTTTTACCTCATAGTCCTTCTGCTATAAATGCGCCAGACTCTACGATATGGTATTCGTCCTTCTAGATGAATATAAAGCGCTGTATATTTGACGTTTTTTGTCGGCCGTACGATGTTTCTTTTGTTTAATATATCCCGCGGGACATATTACTTTCATAAATGTTCGTATTACGTTCATTATTGAAAAACTATGCATATTCAGAGTAAATTTTGTTACACAAGGACACCTTCACGTCCTTATTTTTTTGTTATTTGGCGTTGTTCTTTTATTGGTTCGTATTTCGTAAAATATTATTATTTGCGTGGTCGAGGGACAAAAAAAAAACAACTTTTGTCATCTGTTTGAAAAATTGTCATGTATCTAGAGAGCAAAGGAGATGGTCGCATTTTTTGTCAGACTGTCTTTATTCCGGGTAATGTACGTAAAAGTCTAAAAGTACACGTTTTGTGGGCAACTTAGGTGGACCTCTTTAGCTTAATGTGCTTCACTGGTTCTCGTTTGCAAGAGCACTATCGGTTCAGGGATTTCACGAAGAAGCGAAGACGCTAGCAACACATAAACTTTGAGGACTCGAAGCGTGAGCTCCTTATTGTGTGCGCAGGAGCCGAGCTTGGGTAGCTCCGCTCCTTCGAGGAAAGCTCGCGAAGTCAGCCATGCTTGCGGCCGTAACTTTCCGTTGTGCTGAAGACTACGTGACGAATCTTCGAGCACGCCTACCAGACTCGCCAGGCAGCCTGAGGGATATACCAAGCCACCCATGTCAAACTGTTGGATGAGCTGATTTCTGCTGTATATTTACTCCGTGTGCTTTGGATGTAGATAAGCCATTCAGCGCAAATTTTGCAGTTGGTTTTTTGTAGAGTCTGCGGGCCAACATACCCTGCGATGTAATGGGTAAGACGGCTGGAAATGTTGGAGATCACGTAGCCTACGTGGTCTTT
This sequence comes from Rhipicephalus microplus, assembly GCF_013339725.1. Lineage (NCBI taxonomy): Eukaryota > Metazoa > Arthropoda > Arachnida > Ixodida > Ixodidae > Rhipicephalus > Rhipicephalus microplus. Next base: position 79,412 of record NW_023611345.1, read on the forward strand.
CGGGGAAGTCCAGAATCGCTTCCGCGTCAGTTATGTTGCCATCGTCGACAACCTTATCAAGAGAGTCTATGACACGTTAACTTGGAACCTCTTATGTTCTGCAGTTACCTAACAGCGAACTAACGACCTCAGGACGGTAGTTACCTGCCTTTGGTGGTTTAGCAAGTCGTAAAATGCAAGTGCATTTAAAGTTAAAATTAAAAAAAATTGCGTTGGGCTTGGGTGGTCATTAGTGCCATTAGACTGTCCCACAATACCAAACAACTTTTTAGTTTGTCTTGGCCTAATCTCGAAGTCATGATGTACTTCAAGTTGCACTTTGAGCTGAGGCACTGTACGATATCAAATGTGGACTGCAGGGTTACGCGGAAACCTTTTGCTGTGCTTTTACTTAAGAAGCCGATTTAATTGGCATGCATCTCCCAGGTACTCAATAAATCGAGAAATTGATTAGAAAATTCGTGTTAGCCGAATTAAGTTTCAAGGCTCTCCTTGGCATACGTGATGCCATTATCTCGATGAGCCTAGACCTCTTCAAAATAAATGGCTCAGTTTCTTAAGCAGAGCCATACGCTAACTGAACCTGATTCGGTAAAAAAACTAAGCCTTTGAGTACTTCTTTGTCGAAAAGGCATAGAGCCGGCCCACCTCTCATTTTACAACGTGTTGGGAAAAGGTGGTTAATGTGTGGCATTATAGCTCATTCACACCGAAGGCGTCGCGGTGATTTCCGAAGCGGCGAGGCGGCGATTGCGTGAACCTGTTCAGACCGCATGCCTAGCTCCTTCGTCTGGCCGCGCGGCCGAAGAGGCGGGCATCTCTTGATTTTGCACACGTGTCGTTATGACGCTTCTCCCAAAACGTACACCCGCGCCAATATAGAGTTTCTCAAAATTACTAGAGGGCACTCAGGCGCTGCGATCATTCAGTGACATGGGAATGATTGGTAGTACACACATTTGCCTAGTCTTCGTACTTGCGGGCGGCGAATCATACTTGCGGCTTCGTTATTGCTGTGTTTCGATTTTGTTTTGAAAGAAAGATTCAACTCTCTGAACTTCGTGACCCAATTTGGAAAGGTATTTGAAGAAAATAGAGCGGTGAAGCGCAATCGCTGAACATTTGCTGATTTTTGTTTCGTGAGGAAAACAGCTTCAAGCCACACGAAGACACGCGGAGCCAAAAACAGGCCAGAAGTACGAAGTTTAGATATGGTGCCTAGAATTGGGAGGTGACGCCAACGGGAGCTCGGAGCCGCTCCTCCGTTTCGAGCAGCGCGGCGGTGGCGCTGTCGGCGGAATGGTGATGCTAGTTGCGCGCTGCGCCTTGAGCGCGCGGACTTTTTAAAGATGCACTATTCAGATAAATTGGCGATTCAGATAACTCACTGTGACGATGGCTGATAGAACGCCATTTCAAGCAATAAAAGAAATTGGCTGCCACTGCGTGACTTCTATGACGTTGAATCTGCGTAAATAAAAGCTTTCGTTCGCATATCCCTGCAGTGTTTTGGAGTGCAAGGCGACGGCTTTCTTAAAAAAATATATTACCCAAGTTCTGGAGAGGAAAATGAAACAAATATTTATTGCACATCATATTATTAGTATTATCTATTGCACATCATAGAATACAGGGTTAAATAATTAAAAAATATGCACATATACATACGCTCGGGAGTAGTTAAAAACATTGAAACATTGCACACAGACAGCGCATCCAATCACACAGAGGCACACAATCACTTTCCACTCGGCAAAAAAAAAACAATAGAGCTTTAGATTACAATATCAAACTCAGAGCACAGGTCCAAGCTTCAGCAAATTCATTCTTTCCTGCTTAGCATTTCGCTTGCTGTTCTGAGCTTGACATGAAAGTGGAGCCTAGTAAGAACATAGAACTTGATAATTTTGTTTGTGAGGGACATGCTATGGTAAGGGCAGCCAACAAGTGTAAGCTTTCCTTAGCTGCAAGAAGGAAACCAAGTCCATGATGCTGTCAAGTTTGACTTCCATCCATAGCTCGGCATACTCACTCATGAGTACACTCACTCACACTCATTCATACTCATTTGAACATGGTGAGTGTGAGTATGAGTGAGTACTGATGAGTATAAGTAGGAGTGAGTAGAACGTGAGTGAGTACTCATGAGTATAAGTAAGAGTGAGTATGGACGTGAATGAGTACTTCATTGTGAGTAGAAGTGAGTATCAACGTGAGTGGGTGCTCATGAGTGTGAATAGGAGTGAGTATGACGTGAATGAGTATTCTGAGTGTGAATAGGAGTGAGTATGAACGTGAGTGACTACTCTGAGTGTGAGTATAAGTGAGTAGAATGTGAGTGAGTACTCTGAGCGTGAGTAGAATGGAGTATGAACGTGAGTGAGTATAGTGAGTGTGAGTATGAACGTTGAGTGAGTACTTTGAGTGTGAGTATGAGTGAGTATGAACGTGGGTGAGTACTCATCAGTGTGAGTAGATGGAATTTGAACGTCAGTGAGTACTCATCAGTGTGAGTATCCGTAAATATGACGTGAGTCAGTATTCATCAGTGTGAGTAGGAATGAGTGAGAGCTTGTGAGTGTGAGTAGGAGTGAGCATGAACGTGAGTGAGTACTCTGAGTGTGAGAAGGAGAGAGTATGAACGTGAGTGGAGTACTCATGAGTGAGAGTAGGAGTTTGAACGTGAGTGAGTACTGATGCGTGTGAGTATCGTTAGTATGAACGTGAGTGAGTATTCATGAGTGTGATTAGGAGTGAGTGAGAGCTCATGAATGTGAGTAGAAGTAAGTACAAACGTGGGTGAGTACTCATGAGTGTGAGTAGACTTGACTGCGAAGGTGAGTGAGTTGCTGTGAGTGTGAGTAGCAACGAGTAGAAACATGAGTGAGTTACTATGAGTGTGATAAATATTTGTAACTATCGCAACCGCGTCCTCAATACGTTGGAAATAACGGGCACTATGCATGCAAGCTTCCTGTACGTAAAAGCCTTCAGTTAGTTTGGAAACAGGGGAGCCATCCTACATCAGAGGGGGGGGGGGGGGCGAGATGACCGCGCAAAACTCGAGTTGAGAGTAGCCGTCCATTTTATTGTAGTTTGAATTTTCTAGGCAGAATAACTTTGAGCTGCCTGCCTCTATAGCTACCGTTCTTGCTGCACTTACCTCTTTCGCCTTCAGTCTACGCAACGCGCTGATAATATATGTAAAACAACAAGGTCTTGAGAAGCCCTTTAACGAAAATCGCCGCGCGAGCCGGTTCACAAAAAAGAAAAAAAGGCTCCAGCAATTAGATGTCGAGCCCAGTAAGCGCTGGAAAGACCACACTTGCGGACGTCAGGAATTGCAGGCACATTCGGAACAGGTACTTCGTGACTGTCGCTTTCTGTGCTGCACGAGCCAGCTGTCTCCTCGCAAGCAGACGTGCTTGGTTCCTGACGTCGAATTTTCGATGGCAGGCCGCAAGTGGATGTTCTTGCCGCCCTTTTCTTCGGCACTTTCTTTGAAAGATACGCAGGAACATTTGGAATATGGTTGGCACCGCGTCAGATTTCAGCACCGGTTTCCCTCGGGGAATCTGAACAGTTCGCCGTTTATCACGTGCGTGTAAAAAAATTGCCCGCAGCTTCCCTCGGGGGAACACTGAGGAGGATGCGGAGCATATAATTGTTTAACGGGGTGTTAAAGTGCGACTTACTTGGGTCGATGGCTAAATTGGTTAACGTGGTTGTGAAATGGGGTGTTAAATTGCGACTTACTTGGGTCGATGGCTAAATTGGTTAACGTGGTTGTAGGAGGGGGTGTTAAATGAGTGAACACGTACACACGTATGCGAAAGGGCGGCGCTGGTCGAAGGGACGTCGATCATTGGTTTGTGGATTCGTTGGAATCATTTCACCGCGACCTTGGACGTCGACGCGCCGTACAAACCAACCGACGAGCGGCAACTGAGCGAGCGAGCGCCGACCTTGAGTATATATACAGCGCGACGGCGCATGCACTGTGAGCTGTCGAATGTTCGAGAAGGGGGAGAAGCGCAACGGCGCATGCGCGCGCGTCAGCTGCCGATGTTCTCGAAGCGCGACGGCGCATGCGCGCGCGTCAGCTGCCGATGTTCTCGAAGCGTGACGGCGCATGCGCGCTACATTATACAGCTAGCGAATGTTCGTGAAGAGGAGAAGCGCACGCGGTGTGTAGAGGAGGAAGGGTGCACAGATGGTGGAGGAGTGAAGCGCGCGCGGTGTGTAGAGGAGGAAGGGATGCACAGATGGTGGAAGAAGGAGGAGGAAGCTCGCGGACGGCGCCGCACTACAAGCCTCGAGTATTAGATGCTCCGCATCTAAAACGCTCAATAAACTGCTCGTCGAAATGAAGCTCACAGAGAGCCGACTTCGCGTCCAACGACTTGTCGGCACGGGGTACGGCTCGTCACCAGTCTTCGAAGAGGGCAGGGTCTTTGGGAACAGAGAAGAGAGATGCACGCTGACCTTGCTCCCTCGATGACACATAGCCGCTCGTGCAGCCAGGAGCGAAGCAGTGGCGTTGCCTCGCTTTCGTAGTGCTGGAGTTCATCCTAAGCTCGGCACCCACACTGTCGTGTCAAAAACTAAATACATTTTGCCAAAAGTGAGACAACAACGCGAGAAACTGCACACGCCCAGACACACTTTCAGAGGCGAACCGGGTCGGATCCCGGCTGCGGCGGCTGCATTTGCGATGGAGGCGGAAATGTTGTAGGCCCGTGTGCTCAGATTTGGGTGCACGTTAAAGAACCCCAGGTGGTCTAAATTTCCGGAGCCCTCCAGTACGGCGTCTCTTATAATCATATACTGGTTTTGGGACGTTAATTGCCACATATCAATCAATCAATCAGAGGCGAACCGGCGAGCTAAGAGGCGAGCCGAGGAGAGAACGCGGAGCGCGCGCTTCGCCTGCATCACTATGCCGACAGCAGCGCCGCGGTGGCCGTCGCGGCGGCGCTTGAAAAGGAGGATTCGCGCCGCGCTCGGCGAATATGCGGGCGCTGGCGTCACCTCCCAATTCTAGGCACCATAGTTTAGACAAAGTGTGTATACTATAGTGTACTAGAATATGTAGTGTGTTAAGGTACCCTCTCTCGCCATGCATTGCGTGAAGCGTCGCACGTGGACGAAAAAAAAAACGGGTTTCAAGGCGGCGCTGCCGTAGCATGGGCTGGCAGGATTGCCAGCTCTGCGCCACTCTGCCTTCTCGGGTGCTGTTCATGACATGTTGCTTGTGTTCGCGCCCGCTTAACGAAAGTTTTCTAGCAATGTTTTTGATGGCCACACGACAGTGAGGCAATGCCAAGTCATCGGCAGCAACGACACTGCTTTGCACCTAGGTGCGAAACAGGGTATACCATTGAAAAAAAAAGTGAACAGCCATCGCTTTTCGCTACACCCAAAGACGAAGCACGGAATGTTGGGAACAGAATTTACATTGAAAGGATGGGACTTTGAACAAAAGCTGCTCTGTATAGCTACACTTCGAGCCTTCATGTGTTCTCGGAGACTACGTGCACGTTATAAACGGCGAAGAAGTTCACGTACCACGTAGGAGACCAGAGCTAACGCCGGACGCTGTGCCGATGTTACTGTCTAACGCTCCAAGCTACTTATCAAAGAAAGCGCCGCATCCAAGACCTCTGAGAAAGCGGAAGAACTCGGCGGTCTAATCTACCATCTCCAAGAAAACTGCAGCACCTCTTGACGCTGAGGCCACTGATTCATGTACATCGATGGACCTTCCTGCTGACTACGAACCCGAGGTGGCGAACACTACAGGGACTACAGCTTCACTGGAACTCTCACTCAAGCCTTGTTCACCTTGAATTTATACGAGCTCGATCACAACGCATCTCGTGTCAAAGAGAGCGGTAGTTTATGTGCTCTCACGACTTCATTTTTTCGTGAAAGTATCAACCAGTCTCGAGAAGCAAAACGAAAAAAAGAAAGCTGCACGCGAAAATCAGTTGGTGTTCATGAGGTGCCACCGCGGTGAAGTGATCGTGAACTGATAATTCCACGGCATGGCAACAAATTTGATCAGTGTTACAGCTCACTGCAGTATGCGCGCTCGTAAATAAAGGGTTTCTTCTACTGTCTGACAGTGGTACCAAGTGGTATTTCCTTCTGACTGTACAGTGGAATATCCCGGCCACAGCAGCAGTATTTCGGCGGGCGCGTAATCGTTTAAGGACCTGAGATTGTCAAAACTATTCCCAAGTCTTCAGCTACGGCGTGCCTCTCAATCAATGGCAGTTTTGTCACTTTAGCAACATAACTAAAATTGCATGACGCAACTATCGACAAGAACGGTGCCGCGCACGTAACGAAGGAAGTCGAAGCTGTCGCAGTGTGCAGTGACTCGATATGGCAGTAATATAACAAGAACTTTCGGGTTTATAGATGCTCCTTCGATACCTCAATCTTCCTAATTTTTTATTCGTTCACCAACCGAGCTTTAAAAGCTGCAAGCAGTTTACCCAGGGATGGCTGCTTCACCGCCGTTTGTTAATACCTGCACTTAAACCGTGTGTTGCGGCTTTGACGTTTTGTGTTGATGCAGTACAAACAAACCCATTCGAAAGCTTTTCGCGGACGTGTCAGCAATTACGTATGCAAGCGCATATCACAGGATCGAATCCCGGCCGCGGCGCCTGCATTTTCGGTGGAGGCGCAAATACTGAAATGCGTGTACCTAGATTTAGGTGCACGTTAAAGCACCCCAGGTGATCGAATTTCCGGCGCACTCCTCTACGGCGTCTCTCATAATCGTATGGTGGTTTTGGGACGTTAAACCCCTGATATTACTAATATCAAAGCACAGAAGTGCATAAAAGGCAAAGCGTGAGGTGACAGCCCATGCTAAGGTGGCGCCATCTCGTGGCTGTCGATCCCAAATGCGTCAGCCATGGCTTCTCCCTGAACACACTACCCCATATTCTAGTACACTCTAGTTCTACCCATCAATCAATCCCCTGCTCACTGAAGCGTTGCGAGTTGCAGCTCCCATAGACACTAGCGCCAGAGTTCCCTCTAGTGTATATTAGGAAACTCTATGCGCGCCACCACCGCGCCGCCACTGCATGGCGTTCTGATTGGCTGCGGCAAAGCGGCGAGCTCCGGCAGGCGGCAAAAAATTGCTCCAAGAGCAAAAAAAAAAAAAAAGCGGATAAGATTTCAGCCGAGAAGGACGCGTGTTTTTGCGCTCCCGTCCTTACCCCGATCTTCGCTCTCTCCGCGCTCTTAGCGCAAGCCTTTGTAAGGGTTACTTATGGCGCTTCAGCGAGGCAACCGAAAAAAAAAAAACAACACCAGGATGCCGTCATGGTAGCCTCGCCATCAGCTTATGAGCCACCACAGCAGCAGCAGGCACAATCCAAGCAAGCACGCTCCAAGAAAACCCAGCCGCAGAAAGTCAGCAGCCATCACACTGCCGCCCTCTCCCCGGCTTCGAGCAAAGCGGAGGCGCACACCGGAGCTTCCTCGTCTCCTGCCATCTGCGAGGGATACCCCCTGCGTGGGATACCCCTTTGGCAGCAACACCTCCTCATCTCCTTCAACTATACGGTGGCCGCCGAGCAAACGGCGTCCGCCTCCAGTGAGCGCGGCGTGCCCCCAAGCACGCCACCGCGTTCAGACGGTCCCCACGTTGTTGGCGACCTTCCTCCGAGTGTATGTGCGGCCACCATCGTCTTTCGGCCGTCGGGAAGAAGGCTAACTTCCTGACTGCGTCGAGGGATGCGCTTGCCGCCTTCCTTTCGGGGTTCCCAGCCACCCAGAGAGTGCGGTCAATTTCCGGCGCAACCTTGTTGCTGCCGACACCTACCCTACCGCCGATCTGACTGCCCTACTTCAGGTTGGAACGATCTGCACGACCAAGGTTCGAGCCAAACAACTCGACCTGAACACCTGTGTTGCCATGGTCTTTGAAGTGGACCCAGCGATCCCTTTCGAGGACCTCGCCGACACATTGCTTTACCTGTGCCCCTCATGTCCGGTGTACGCAGTGCGGCCGCTTCGGGCACGCAACCGCCACCTGCTATCTGGACGAACGGTGTCTGCGCTGCGGCATCAAGCACGCTTCAGTATCGTGTGCAGCACGCCCTCGTTGCATAAACTGCAGCGGGAAACACCCTGCAACCGAGCCCCGCTGTCCAGCCTGGCAACTTCATCGCAGGGCCGCGGTTATCATGGCCTCAACTGATGGCACCGTGACTCACCAAGAAGCCCTGCAGCACGCTATATAGGACCCCTGGCAGCAACGACTCCATCATCAAGGGACGCTCCTTCCGAGATGCGCTCGCCGGTACCGGCGACACGACCTCGGAGGCCGCCCCTCGTCCTACAGTTAACGAGTGTGCTCATCGTCCCCACTACAACGACGATGGCCCCGCTCTCATCCACAGCTCAGCCGGCCCCTACCGCCGTCCAAAGCGCTCGACGGCGACGCAGACACCGCACGCTTTTTCACAACCGCCGGTTCCATTCACCGTCACCAAAGCATGACGACTGGGCCCGCTACTTCGACCTCGCAGCAACATGACAACCGAACTAGGAACGGCACCCTCACTAGTCTCGCTGGCACTCAGGGCCCTACCAGTTGGCTCCCGCGAGCGCAATCTCGCTGTTGTGCCCCTGCTCGCTTTCGAGGCCATGGCCAAACGGTTTGGCATCACCCTGAACGAACCTGTTGCATTTCGTGAGTTCTACTCTGGCCCGTTGGCCCGTGTTAAAATGTGCACATCACTGTACCGCTGGCCATCTTGGTGGTAGTCCCAATCGACTGCGTGTGGCATACCGGTCTTCTTCTTGCTCGCGTGCGCCTATTTCTTCCTCTTTTTCCTCATTCAGAGTCACTTGGTTTGTGTGACACTCGCCGCAACCCACCCCTCCTCGGAGTCACACGTGACTTTGTTTACGTATGCGGCTCCGATACATAGAAGTGTGCAGCTTGGGCTAGTTGGTATGACATGACGATAGTTATAGCGCGAGAACAAAACGACGACACATAGACAAGAAGGACACGAAGGACACGAGCGCTCGTGTCCTTCGTGTCCTTCTTGTCTATGTGTCGTCGTTTTGTTCTCGCGCTATAACTATCGTCATGCTCCGATACAGTGTACTATAGCTCCGAGCTGCTTGGAGGCCTTTTTTTTTCTCCTCGCTCTCCTTCGGGGGCGCGTTGCGCTGACGGAGCAGATTCTCTCTCTTCTCTATCAGTTGGGGAGCGCCCTGACTTCTTTCCACTTGTCCAGTGGTTCTTTTTTCCTTTCGTTATTTCTCTCCTTTCACGGGCGCATCGCTTCACTGAAGTGGTTCTAAGAGAGGGAAAGGAAGAGAAAAGTAAGCCCCGTAACTGTCTGCATCAGGGTGCGACACCTCAACAGTAGCTCACAAGGGATGGGGCTGAGGAGGGATTAAAAGGATAGGAATAAAGGTGTAGAGATAGATAGAGAAAGAGAGATGCGCAAAGCCAGCGAGCGAGGACATATCGAGGGGATAGGAGAGATAGGAAAGATGAAAGCACGGTCACAGGAGTCCGAGGACGGGGCACCACTTGCGAGAGCTCTTGTCGGCGTCAGGAGATGACGTAGGGCAAGTCCAGTAGGTCAGAGCTACGCTGTCGTCGGAGGTCGGCGTCAGGAGATGACGTAGGGCCAGCCCAGTCGGCCAGACCTACGCTGACGTCGGAGATTGTGTGAGCACAACCGGTCGGCACGGAATCCAGCGAGCGAGACGCATCGGTTCAACCCCCGGCTTCTGGTCGGTCCTTCGGTGGATCGCGTGTGACGCGTTTGGTTTCTTACGCGCGCGTGCGTGATGCGAGCGACCGAATGCTTTTCACTATACCCTTCTCTTACCACTTCCTTCTGTCTCTTTAATTCGCATTCCCACGTTCCCTGCGCAGAACTGTGGAGGTGCCCTCCACCGAAAGAGGCAGTAACGGAACTGCGTTTTTGTTTTCTTCCTTTTCCCCTTTTCAAAGCCACTGTTACAAATTGTGTAGGAGACGAAGAGCGACGTTATCATCATCGGGGATTGGACCGGTGCTCGGATCAAAGAAGAGGTAGACGGGTGGGCTTCGCCATGGGCACGGCGCTTGTCCTTTCCTCAACTTTTTGGTGCCGAAACCCGGGAGGAACAACCTTCGGAGGTGAGATGGAGCGGCCTTCACGAATTTCGACCGCAGTCGCAGCCTCGAGGATTTGTGAAGCCGCCATTGGTTGAAGCTGATGTGCGAAGCCAAACTGTTCCCGAGAACCAGATCAAGAAGCATGACACCTCGACATTGCTTGAGACTTCGTGCTGCGAAGCGTTTGTGAGGGACACCACGTTGACTGCGACCTCACCTAGTGGCGTGACCGGCCAGTGATCCTCACGTTACCGACACTGGATTGGGTAATGGAGGCCCTGTTGCAAGGCGGAATGAAGTGCGCTAAGCCGTCACAGAACCCATCGCCAACATTGAACGTCTAATACACGTGGAGCGTCCGTCAGTAAGTGAGTTACGATATATAATCGAATTTTGATTGAGCATTACAAGCTTCTTAAATAAATTTACAAGGAAGTAGAAGACGCAGTTTATATCGATCGCTTGGGAACTGAGACGGGTGAAGCAGAGCTTTATGAACACCGAATCATTCTAGCCAAGGTCAGAGTGGAGTATAAAATCTCGGACGTATTAAATGCTAGACAAGCTCGCTTGGAGGCCATGGGGCCAATGATCTGGACAGAAGTACAAGCTGACATGCACTCTTCGTCTGTGGCGCCACCATCTTACCTTTGCTTCTTCAGCAGCAATATTCTTCTACGGAAGCTAGAAGACTCACGATGAATTGCTGAACGCGCTGGAAGCCGAAAAGTCACCGTTTCCCCACTGTAACGAGCAATCAAGCACGCACAGAACCGCTACTTTCAAAGAACTAGCCCACGCCGTTAGAACTACCGCCAGCGTACACTATGAATGAAGCAAAGGACACGACAGTTACGACAACTCAAGTGCATATGGTGGAGGGACAAAGTTTTACTAATGAAAAGCGGGAAGCCTTTGAAGCTCTAAACGGGCATTCAAGGGTATCAAGAATGGGTGCAAGCCAAGGCCAGCAGATTCAGATGTTGCACAGTCCTCGCAGCCACGTGTAGAAATGTTTGACAAAAGCAAATCAAGACGCATTCCAGCGAAAAGAAGCAAGAAAAAGCTGCGAGGGCAGAGGAGCCTGCTCCCTTTATTAGTCCTACGAGTACGCTACAAACATCAAGGGGGAGAAGAATGCGAACCGTATACAAGCTACCTCGCTACCAATTAAATATATGAGACAGGGCCAAACCGGTGAATGGAGCAATCAAGTCTGGCATGGAGGAAGAAGGATGATGCTTCCAAGGTGAATAAAGCCAAGGCAAGAAATTCAAAGGCAAAACTTCTCAAAATAAGCCACACCAGAAGCTCGCAGAAGAAACCATGTTTCTGCCAACGAAATCTGATCATCGAGAGCGCAAGTTCACCGAAGGCGACGCGTTTGAAGCCACGTATATGGAAGAAGCGTCGGAAGCACCGTTGCAACAGCCGCTTCGTTTTCTTCCGCTTTCGCCACCTGAAGGGGAGGTTGTTCCCGCTTTCCGCGTTGCCGTCTCGCCGCTTTGGCCACCCCGCCTTCGGTGTGAACGAGCCTTTATTGTTACATTCTCACTGTCCTTCCTTCATGCTTCCCTTGAAACCGTGGCACAAAAATGCGTTGCGCACGTTCTTCATCAAGTGCATGAAATCGAAAAAAAAGAGGGCCCGGCTGCCATCCACTGGGTGTAGACACTTCCAACGGACGTCTGCTGTGGAACCTGCGTGCTTCGTTAAGTACAACGAAATAAAACATTCAAATTGCGCGAAACTGAAACGCTGCACAACACAAATGGCACTCTAAGCATGGAACTGAAATCTTGTTCTTTCGCCTGAATACCTGTGGCTCAACCCGCTGTGAAGGATTGGCCAAAAATTGAGTGCTTTTATAGAATGTTATTGAACTTTAAAGTAAGGAGGTTAGAGAACATAAACAGAAATTGATCTGTCAGCTAGGAGAACAAATGTTCCTGCCCTTGTTTTCTTTAAAAGAATGTGAAATGGCATTACGTACGTTTACAATTGCTTTTATGTTGGACAAAAATATTTCTGTGGCTGTGCAAGGGTAATGTATACAGTAGGAGATAAGTGACGCATTTCTTATTCCAACGATCTTCCACATACTCCGATTCCAGCTCGCTGCGTCACATGTAAGCCCGTCTACTCGAAGTCCTGCTTCCTCACACAAGAGCGTGGCTTGTACCATGATTTTCGCCAGGACAGGTGCCTTCACGTTGTTTTTGAAAGCGAAAACTCCCAAAATTTGAACCCAGTTTGCTGTAAGAACAATATACAATACGCATGCCACTTTTCCTCTTCTCTTGTGTTCATGCGTGGTAACTGGAAACATTAGGTGGATATATTGAATAATGGATTCATGCTTAATTTTGATTTCGGAATAATGTACCTGTGAAAGGCTGAAATAAGACGACTAAACCATGGTCCACAAGGTCGCTGGAGTTCTCTTCACCGAATCCCGCTTGGTCAGCATACCCTTCAATAAGGCCTATAGATGTTGTTGAATCAAGGGAGAAGATAAAGAATAGGATTTTCATTGTAACTTCACTTTTATCGCAAATAATTATAAACCACGGGTAATTAAAACAATTAGAGCATTCGTAAATCAATGTCTTACCTGAGGATTTAACGTCGATGTGCTCACTGAGCTTCATCCCATCAAATACTATTACACCACGTCGGCTGAAATCGTCCATTGTTTTTTTTTTCTTCAGTGCTCTGAAAACAGCTGGATTAAAACCAAGCCACTCTTGAAGTGCTGTAAGGCCTTTTTTATGCTACTTTTCCGTGGCAGCGCTAGGATTTCGTGTCTTCTCAAGTGCTCGCACAATTTGGGGCCTCATGCACATCAGTACGCACTCAAGGAACCAGTCTCGATCATATCTCATCCTTTTTTCGATTCCAGGCCTGATGCTTCAAAGCACGCTTTAACACCAGCTTGCTGTTTCTGTGGGAGACCTTTGATTCTGTTTGCGAGTGCTTCTTCTGTTAGCTGCTCATTCTTCATTTTCATTTGGCTGAGGCTGATGTTCACTTTTTTCAAGCGAGAGCACATCCGCCTTACTGTCCGTCGAATTGCAGTGTTGTTCTTTCTGGCGACTTTCTGATGCCGTCTTCTGGACAGCTGATTCAGCACCAACTTGCGTTGGTATTTGCAGTAAATGCATGGGCTGTCTGAACTGTCGACAAAAAGAGAGCACTTTCCCGAAAAAAATGTCCCGTTGAATGATGCACATTTTCCGGCCACAGGTTGTATTGCTAGACCAGGGCACAGATTCAACTCGACGACTTGTTCAAGCAATGCCTCGGCGTCTTCTGGCGTAGTAACCCCTTTCTGAAACAACGTCTTTCCTTTCAAGCGTACTTCAGCGATAACGACACCTTCCTCTATGCAGCGCTTGATTTTACCAGTTTTTTCAAGGCTAATCTGCTTACTGTGTTTTCGGCCACATCGAGTTCACATTCTCCATATATAAAGAAATTAGGACTCATTGATAGTTCCACTTTTGTCCACGCTTGCAGCGTCTTGAGATCACCAAATCGCAGGAGCTCACCTGGAGTTTCCCTCGTTGCATTATACCTGGCGCCGACGTGATTTCCATTGTGTCTGTAGTATCCAGTGTCACCTTACGTTGCCTCTTTGCTGGTGCTTGCTCGGCCTTGTCTTCATTTTTTCTCTTCGCTCACTCATTTTTACGTGCAGGTTGGTGCTTCGAGAAATAACGATGGAACAACGTCCTTACTCAAAAGCGGCTGCCCCCGTGGGACTTCCAATATTTCGCCATTGGCTGTCGTCTTGTATGACCTCTCTATGTAGCGTGGCTCAAAGTGCCGCTCACATATTGTGCACGCTTCATTAAGCTCCCTGTCAGTTCTCTGAATAAGCCGCTACTACTCCTCACGACGTTCGGGGTCCTTGGGCACACGAAAAACATACCGCTTTTTCTTGGAAGACCGGTAGCCGCTTGTACAGCCTGTAACAAAACAGGTCGTGTCCCTCCCTCTTCCGCTTTTTCATGTTTTCTGTTTCGCGACTTCGCACACACGTGAGAATGCACTTCGATCGGCGGAACAAATGTAACGTAGACTCATGCGACAGAAAGCGGTGGCAGCCAGGGATACACCGCTGCGCGTCATGCGGACATCTGCTATAGATGAAGCCGACGACCGCAAAAAAAAAAAAAAAACAAAAAAAAAACAAAAAACTCCCGCATCACTCAGCAATTGTCTTTCCTTTTAGTACCGTCTTCAGAGTTCATTTAATAGATTTCCATCTCTCTCGAGCAAGGAATTGAACAAAATGCCATTTTTTGCCACTAAATAAATGTTTTGCGTAAGCTATCACTTCCATTCCTCTTATGTTTATTTGTGCATTTATTTCCCAAATTTTCATGTTGAGACTCTAATAGTAAAAACCTGTTTGTAAAGAATTTTTTCTGAAATATGTCGATTTCATTTTATCCAGGCTGAACTGCGTAATGTGCCTTCTACAAGCAGGTAATGTGCACTGGGGAGCTAATTAGTTTGACGCTGAACCAAATAAAACTGTGCAAGGAACGAGAAACAAGCAGTAGTAGAAAAGATGGTGACTGATATCGTAGCGAATACTCATGCGCACGTGTGCTAGGTCGGCGAACTCACTCAAACTCAGATCAAGCCGTGAGCCTACCTAAGTCTCAGAGAGTCTAGAAACAGTAATGCCTTGGTGAGTCCGAGTGAGTTCAAAGTGCGAGATATATTTCTTCAGTGAGTCTGACTGAGTTACAATTTCTTTTGCTGACCTATGCTGCTGTCAGATGTGGAGGTCTGATGTTTTAAGTAAATCCAGTTGTTAGTCTGTGCCTGTCTTGTCGACTTATACTTGTATCCCCCTATAGATGAATGACCGTGATGTGAATAATTCCTCTATAAATCAGACATCCAATGAACTTCGCTGTTTTGCGTAGCGTCACTTCTTTCCATGAGCCACTTCACTCCGCATAGGTTGGCGTTCCCAT
>NW_023611346.1:0-97922 GCF_013339725.1 Rhipicephalus microplus
CTCCAACATTTCTGTTAACAGCCGATCGCGCTAGCCAATTGCGCTACGGGGACGTTCTGCTCCAATCTCACCACCGTTCAAAAATCTTCAGAGCTATCACCCCAAAGAAAAAAAAAGCGCAGCCACCACCACAGGGTGGGCTCGAACCTCCAACCTTTCGGTTAACAGCCGATTCGCGCTAGCCAATTGACGCCACGGAGACAGTCCTGCTCTACTTCACGAACACATCAGAAAACATTATCTTCAAAGCTATCAGCCAAAGAAAAAAAAAGCGCCGCACCACTCCGGGGTGGGCTCGAAACTCCAACCTTTCGTTTAACAGCCGATCGCGCTATCCAATTGCGCCACGGAGACAAGCCCTGCTCCCAC
The DNA here is from genome assembly GCF_013339725.1 of Rhipicephalus microplus. Taxonomy (NCBI): domain Eukaryota; kingdom Metazoa; phylum Arthropoda; class Arachnida; order Ixodida; family Ixodidae; genus Rhipicephalus; species Rhipicephalus microplus. The sequence continues at coordinate 370 of NW_023611346.1, forward strand.
TCACCACCATGAAACATATCTTCAGAGCTATGCAGCCCAAACAAAAGCACTGCCACCACCACCCGGGTGGGCTCGAACCCTCCAACCTTTCGGTAACAGCCGATCGCGCTAGCCAATTGCCCCACGAGACAGTCGTGCTCCACTCTCAACCATCGTCAGAACATTTCTTCAGAGCTATCACCCAAAGAAAAAAAAGCGCCGCACCACCACCGGTTGGGCTCGAACCTCAAACCTTTCGGTTAACAGCCGATCGCGCTAGCCAATTGCGCCACGAAGACTAGTCCTGCTCCACTCTCACCAACATCAGAACTTATCTTCAAAGCTATTAACCGCAAGAAAAAAGCAACACACCACTCCGGGAGGGCTCGAGACTCCAACCTTTAGGTTAACAGCCGATCGCGCTAGCCCATTGCGCCACGGAGGACAGTCTTGCTCCACTCTCACCATCATCAGAACATATCTTCAAAGCTATCAGCGCAAAGAAAAAAAAGCGCCGCACCACCCGGGTGGGCTCGAACCTCCAACCTTTTCGGTTAACAGCCGATCGCGCTAGCCATTGCGCCACGGAGACAGTCCTGCTCCACTCTCACCACCATCAGAACATACTTCAAAGCTATCAGCCGCAAAGAAAAAAAAGCGCCACACCACCACCGTTGGGCTCGAACCTCCAACCTTTCGGTTAACAGCCGATCGCTCTAGCAAATTGCACCACGGAGACAGTCCTGCTCCACTCTCACCACCATCAGAACATATCTTCAAAGCTATCAGCCCACAAAAAAAAAGCGCCGCACAACCACCGGGTAGGCTCGAACCTCCAACTTTTCGGTTAACAGCCGATCGCGCTAGCCAATTGTGCCATGGAGACAGTCCTGCTCCACTCTCACCACCATAAGAACATATCTTCAAAGCTATCAGCCCAAAAAAAGCGCCGCACCACCACCGGGTGGGCTCGAACCTCCAACCTTTCGGTTAACAGCCGATCACGCTAGCCAATTGCCCCACGAAGACAGTCGTGCTCCACTCTCACCACCGTCAGAACATTTCTTCAGAGCTATCAGCCCAAAGAAAAAAAAAGCGCTGCACCACCACCGGGTGGGCTCGAACCTTCAACTTTTCGGTTAACAGCCGATCGCGCTAGCCAATTGCGCCACGGAGACAGTCCTGCTCCACTCTCACCACCATAAGAACATATCTTCAAAGCTATCAGCCCGAAGAAAAAAGCAATACACCACTCCCGGGAGGTCTCGAAACTCCAACCTTTCGGTTAACAGCCGATCGCGCTAGCCAATTGCGCCACGGAGACAGTCCTGCTCCACTCTCACCACCATAAGAACATATCTTCAAAGCTATCAGCCCAAAGAAAAAAAAGCAGCCGCACCACCACCGGGTGGGCTCGAACCTCCTAACCTTTCGGTTAACAGCCGATCGCGCTAGCCAATGCGCCACGGAGACAGTCCTGCTCCACTCTCACCACCATCAGAACATATCTTCAAAAGCTATCAGCCCAAAGAAAAAAAAGCGCCGCACCACCACCGGTGGGCTCGAACCTCCAACTTTCCGGTTAACAGCCGATCAGCGCTAGCCAATTGCGCCACGGAGACAGTCCTGCTCCACTCTCACCACCATCAGAACATATCTTCAAAGCTATCAGCCCAACAGAAAAAAGCGCCGCACCAACTCCCGGGATGGCTCGAAACTCCCGACCTTTTCGGTTCAACAGCCGATCGCGCTAGCCCATTGCGCCCCTGGATGACAGTCCTTGTACTTCACTCTCTCACCACCATCCGAATCATTCACTTCAAAGCTATCAGCCTAAAGAAAAAAAAGCGCACCTCGCCACCACCCGTGTGGGCTCGAACCTTCCATACCTCTCGGTAACAGCCGATCCGCGTAAGCCAACTGTGCGCACGTGGAGACAGTCCGTGCCTCCACTCTCACCACCATCAGACCATTCTTCCAAGCTATCAGCCCAAGAAAAAAAGCACCAGCACCACCACCGGTTGGGCTCGAACCTCCAACTTTCGGTTAACAGCCGATCACGCTAGCCAATTGCGCACGGAGGACAGTCCTGCTCCACTCTCACCACCGTCAGAACATATCTTCAAAGCTATCAGCCCACAGAAAAAAAAAGCGCCTGCACAACCACCGGGTAGGCTCGAACCTCCAACATTTACGGTTAACAGCCGATCGCGCTAGCCCATTACGCCACGGAGGCAGTCTTGCTCCACCCTCACCATTATCAGAACATATCTTCAAAGCTATCAGCGCAAAGAAAAAAAAGCGCTGCACCACCACCAGGTGGGCTCGAACCTCCAACCTTTCGGTTAACAGCCAATCGCGCTAGCCCATTGCGCCACGGAGACAGTCTTGCTCCACTCTCACCACCATCAGAACATAACTTCAAAGCTATCAGCGCAAAGAAAAAAGCAACACACCACTCCCGGGAGGGCTTGAACCTCCAACTTTCCGGTTAACAGCCGATCACGCTAGCCAATTGCGCCACGGAGACAGTCTTACTATACTCTCACAACCATCAGAACATAACTTCAAAGCTATCAGCCCACAGAAAAAAAAGCGCCGCACCACCACCGGGAGAGCTCGAACCTCCAACTTTTCGGTTAACAGCCGATCGCGCTAGCCAATTGCGCCACGTAGACTGTCCTGCTCCACTCTCACCACCGTAGAAAATTTCTTCAGAGCTATCAGCCCAAGAAAAAAAAGCACTGCACCACCACCGGGTGGGCTCGAACCTCCAACCTTACGGTTAACAGCCGATCGCGCTAGCCAATTGCCCACGGAGACAGTCGTGCTCCACTCTCACCATCGTCAGAACATTTCTTCAGAGCTATCACCCCAAAGAAAAAAAAGCGCCGCACCACCACCGGTTGGGCTCGAACCTCAAACCTTTCGGTTAACAGCCGATCGCGCTAGCCAATTGCGCCACGAAGACTGTCCTGCTCCAATCTCACCACCATCAGAACATTATCTTCAAAGCTATTACCGCAAAGAAAAAAGCAACACACCACTCCGGGAGGGCTCGAGACTCCAACCTTTAGGTTAACAGCCGATCGCGCTAGCCCATTGCGCCACGGAGGCAGTCTTGCTCACTCTCACCATCATCAGAACATATCTCAAAGCTATCAGCCGCAAAGAAAAAAAAGCGCCGCACCACCACCGGGTGGGCTCGAACCTCCAACCTTTCGGTTAACAGCCGATCGCGCTAGCCCATTGCGCCACGGAGACAGTCTTGCTCCACTCTCACCACCATCAGAACATACTTCAAAGCTATCAGCGCAAAGAAAAAAGCAACACACCACTCCCGGGAGGGCTCGAAACTCCAACCTTTCGGTCAACAGCCGATCGCGCTAGCCCATTGCGCCACGGAGACAGTCTTGCTCCCTTCTCACCACCATCAAGAACATATCTTCAAAGCTATCAGCCCAAAGAAAAAAAAGCACCGCACCACCACCGGGTGGGCTCGAACCTCCAACCTTTCGGTTAACAGCCGATCGCGCTAGCCAATGCGCCACTGGAGACAGTCCTGCTCCACTCTCACCACCATCAGAACATATCTTCAAAGCTATCAGCCCAAAGAAAAAAGCAAAACACCACTCCCGGGAGGGCTCGAACCTCCAACTTTTCGGTTAACAGCCGATCGCGCTAGCCAATTGCGCCACGGAGACAGTCCTGCTCCACTCTCACCACCATCAGAACATATCTTCAAAGCTATCAGCCCACAGAAAAAAAGCGCCGCACAACCACCGGGTAGGCTCGAACCTCCAACTTTTCGGTTAACAGCCGATCGCGCTAGCCAATTGCGCCACGGAGACAGTCCTGCTCCACTCTCACCACTATAAGAACATATCTTCAAAGCTATCAGCCCAACGAGATAAAAGCACCGCACCACCACTGGGTGGGCTCGAACCTCCGACCTTTTGGTTAACCGCCGATCGCGCTAGCCAATTGCGCCACGGAGACAGTCCTGCTCCACTCTCACCACCATCAGAACATATCTTCAAAGCTATCAGCCCAAAGAAAAAAAGCGCCGCACCACCACCGGGTGGGCTCGAACCTCCAACTTTCCGGTTAACAGCCGATCACGCTAGCCGATTGCGCCACGGAGACAGTCCTGCTCCACTCTCACCACCGTCAGAACATTTCTTCAGAGCTATCAGCCCAAAGAAAAAAGCGCCGCACCACCACCGGGTGGGCTCGAACCTCCAACCTTTCGGTTAACAGCCGATCGCGCTAGCCAATTGCGCCACGGAGACAGTCCTGCTCCACTCTCACCACCATCAGAACATATCTTCAAAGCTATCAGCCCCAAAGAAAAAAAAGCGCCGCAACCACCCGGGTAGGCTCGAACCTCCGACCTTTCGGTTAACAGCCGATCGCGCTAGCCAATTGCGCCACGGAGACAGTCGTGCTCCACTCTCACCACCATCAGAACATATCTTCAAAGCTATCAGCGCAAGAAAAAGCACAACACCACTCCCGGGAGGGCTCGAACCTCCAACCTTTCGGTTAACAGCCGATCGCGCTAGCCAATTGCGCCACGGAGACAGTCTTACTCTACTCTCACAACCATCAGAACATAACTTCAAAGCTATCAGCCCACAGAAAAAAAAGCGCCGCACCACCACCGGGAGAGCTTGAACCTCCAACTTTTCGGTTAACAGCCGATCGTGCTAGCCAATTGCGCCACGCAGACTGTCCTGCTCCACTCTCACTACCGTCAGAACATTTCTTCAGAGCTATCAGCCCAAAGAAAAAAAAGCGCTGCACAACCACCGGGTGGGCTCGAACCTCCAACATTACGGTTAACAGCCGATCGCGCTAGCCCATTACGCCACGGAGGCAGCCTTGCTCCACCCTCACCATTATCAGAACATATCTTCAAAGCTATCAGCGCAAAGAAAAAAAAAGCGCTGCACCACCACCAGGTGGGCTCGAACCTCCAACCTTTCGGTTAACAGCCAATCGCGCTAGCCCATTGCGCCACGGAGACAGTCTTGCTCCACTCTCACCACCATCAGAACATAACTTCAATGCTATCAGCGCAAAGAAAAAAGCAACACACCACTCCCGGGAGGGCTTGAACCTCCAACTTTCCGGTTAACAGCCGATCACGCTAGCCAATTGCGCCACGGAGACAGTCTTACTATACTCTCACAACCATCAGAACATAACTTCAAAGCTATCAGCCCACAGAAAAAAAAGCGCCGCACCACCACCGGGAGAGCTCGAACCTCCAACTTTTCGGTTAACAGCCGATCGCGCTAGCCAATTGCGCCACGTAGACTGTCCTGCTCCACTCTCACCACCGTGAGAAAATTTCTTCAGAGCTATCAGCCCAAAGAAAAAAAAGCACTGCACCACCACCGGGTGGGCTCGAACCTCCAACCTTACGGTTAACAGCCGATCGCGCTAGCCAATTGCCCCACGGAGACAGTCGTGCTCCACTCTCACCATCGTCAGAACATTTCTTCAGAGCTATCACCCCAAAGAAAAAAAAGCGCCGCACCACCACCGGTTGGGCTCGAACCTCAAACCTTTCGGTTAACAGCCGATCGCGCTAGCCAATTGCGCCACGAAGACTGTCCTGCTCCAATCTCACCACCATCAGAACTTATCTTCAAAGCTATTACCGCAAAGAAAAAAGCAACACACCACTCCTGGGAGGGCTCGAGACTCCAACCTTTAGGTTAACAGCCGATCGCGCTAGCCCATTGCGCCACGGAGGCAGTCTTGCTCCACTCTCACCATCATCAGAACATATCTTCAAAGCTATCAGCGCAAAGAAAAAAAAGCGCCGCACCACATCCGGGTGGGCTCGAACCTCCACCCTTTCGGTTAACAGCCGATCGCGCTAGCCCATTGCGCCACGGAGACAGTCTTGCTCCACTCTCACCACCATCAGAACATAACTTCAAAGTATCAGCGCAAAGAAAAAAGCAACACACCACTCCCGGGAGGGCTCGAAACTCCAACCTTTCGGTCAACAGCCGATCGCGCTAGCCCATTGCGCCACGGAGACAGTCTTGCTCCCTTCTCACCACCATCAAGACATAACTTCAAAGCTATCAGCCCAAAGAAAAAAAAGCACCGCACCACCACCGGGTGGGCTCGAACCTCCAACCTTTCGGTTAACAGCCGATCGCGCTAGCCAAATGCGCCATGGAGACAGTCGTGCTTCACTCTCACCACCATCAGAACATATCTTCAAAGCTATCAGCGCAAAGAAAAAAGCAAAACACCACTCCCGGGAGGGCTCGAACCTCAAACTTTTCGGTTAACAGCCGATCGCGCTGGCCAATTGCACCACGGAGAAATTCCTGCTCAACTCTCACCAAAATTAGAACATATCTTCAAAGCTATCAGCCCAAAGAAAAAAAAGCGCCGCACCACCACCGGGTGGGCTCGAACCTCCAACTTTTCGGTTAACAGCCGATCGCGCTAGCCAATTGCGCCACGGGGACCGTCCTGCTCCACTCTCACCACTGCCAGACCATTTCTTCAGAGCTATCACCCCAAAGAAAAAAGAGCGCCGCACCACATCCGGGTGAGCTCGAACCTCCAACCTTTCGGTTAACGGCCGATCGCGCTAGCCAATTGCCCCACGGAGACAGTCGTGCTCCACTCTCACCACCGTCAGAACATTTCTTCAGAGCTATCACCCCAAAGAAAAAAAAGCGCCGCACAACCACCGGGTAGGCTCGAACCTCCAACTTTCGGTTAACAGCCGATCGCGCTAGCCAATTGCGCCACGAAGACAGTCCTGCTCCACTCTCACCACCATAAGAACATATCTTCAAAGCTATCAGCCCGAAGAAAAAAGCAACACACAACTCCCGGGAGGGCTCGAAACTCCAACCTTTCGGTCAACAGCCGATCGCGCTAGCCCATTGCGCCACGGAGACAGTCTTGCTCATCTCTCACCACCATCAGATCATATCATCAAAGCTATCAGCCCAAAGAAAAAAAGCACCGCACCACCACCGGGTGGGCTCGAACCTCCAACCTTTCGGTTAACAGCCGATCGCGCTAGCCAACTGCGCCACGGAGACAGTCGTGCTCCACTATCACCACCATCAGAACATATCTTCAAAGCTATCAGCCCAAACAAAAAAAAGCGCCGCACCACCGCCGGGTGGGCTCGAAACTCCAACTTTTCGGTTAACAGCCGATCACGCTAGCCAATTGCGCCACGGAGACAGTCCTGCTCCACTCTCACCACCGTCAGAACATATCTTCAAAGCTATCAGCCCACAGAAAAAAAAGCGCCGCACAACCACCGGGTAGGCTCGAACCTCCGACTTTTCGGTTAACAGCCGATCGCGCTAGCCAATTGCGCCACGGAGACAGTCCTGCTCCACTCTCACCACCATAAGAACATATTGTCACGAGCGGTTGCAATGCACGGCGCATACAGCGCGAATGAACATTCAGACAAAAGGTGAAGAAGGAAGACGACGTTGGGTGTGCTGTCTCGAGACCCCTTGTGGAAGTAAACGCGAACCATCCAGGCTCGCCTGTTTTTCAACCTTTTCGTGTACTTCTTGCGTGTAACATTTGGTGGAGCTGTGCTGGGTACCTCCCACGACCTACGACGGAGCCGTCAGCACCAGAACTTCGTAGAAGCCGTCGCCTTGCCGGACTTTCGCCATCGCGCCCCGACATGTCTCTGGAGCAAAATGACCCCCTCAGCAATGCCTCGGCAAGACCACCGCTGTATCAGCATTACCGAGAGCCACGGCCGTTCTCAGCAAAGCCAGGGGAAGACTTCGATGAATGGCTGACCCATTACGAAAGGGTAAGCCAATGCAACAACTGGAACCCGGCCAGCCAGCTCAGGCATGTCGTTTTTTATTTGACGGACACGGCCCTGGTTTGGTATGAAAACCACGCCGACACGCTTACTACATGGAGCAGTCTTATTGAAGAAATGAAGAAGTGCTTTAGCGACTCGGACACTAAGAAGAAACGAGCGGAAACAGCTTTAGCTCAGAGAGCTCAGGTGATCGGCGAGACTTGCACGACATATATTGAAGAAGTTCTCAAGCTGTGTAAGACCATCGACTCTCGAATGCCCGAGGAAGATAAAGTGGGACACCTTTTAAAAGGTATTGCGGAAGACGTCTATAACTTCCTCATTGGAAAAGACAACCTGAACACCGTATCAGACGTGATTCGGCACTGCCGCACATTCGAGGCGCTGAAAACTCGCCGAATCACGCCGAAGTTTGGACGGCTAGCCAATGTCACGACTGTGGCCAGCGTTGACGCGAGTCCGCAGACAGACCTCTCAGCTACCATTCGGCAGATTGTCCGTGAGGAGCTCCTGCGGCACGAAGAACAAACGCGTTATGCGGTGCCGCGTTGCGCCTCCGTCGCTTTCCGAGACGCCGTCTGCGCATCTCCTCCGGCTACTTGGCAGCATTCGGTGAATGCTGCGGATTGTAACAGCTACCGACACGACCCGCATTATGGCCAGACCGAACAACGCCATTACGACTCGATTGATCGGCGTTTTGATCAGCATCCACGCGACGTTCGCCCACGAAGACCCAGCACTGCCTACGACATCCAAGGGGAGGGGATGAGTTACTCTCAGCCTGTGGCCGCTGTGGAATATTTCAATCAGCGTCCGGAAGTTCGCCCTCTGCCCGTGTGTTACAACTGTGGCACGCCTGGCCACATAGCTAGGTATTGTAACCGACGTCGGGCATTCAGCAATGGACAGTCGGGATCGTTTATGCAACACGGTGGTCGTGCAATGGACACTAATAGGCCAGGAAACACCACTTTTGAAGGCTACTTCCGAGAAGAAGGAAGCCGTCACTTCCCTCTGGACAGCTATTCTGGAGAACAAGAAAGGTATCGAAACCGTTACCGCTCTCCTGCCTCCGAACGTACTCTGACACCACCACCAGCTTTCCGAGCGTCTCGATCTCCATCTCCCAGACGGCGTGTGACGTCATCATCTCCTCGACGCCGCTTCGCGTCACCACCGCCGGGAAACTAGCCAGCGCGGCCGATGGAGGTGAGGTCGCTGGAAAATCTTTGCTGCCGACTCGGATACCTCCACCTATCTTCATGCTGAAGAATAAGGTTAATGTACTTATTGATGGCGTTTCTACCATGGCTTTAGTCGACACGGGAGCAACTGTTTCTGTCATGAGTGTGGTGTTCAAAAATCTGCTGGGACGCAAGGTTATGTTTCATTGGGACCACAGCACAAGCTTTCGTGGAGTGAGTGGGGACTCATTATACCCGGTTGGTGTGTGTAACGTGGATGTCTCCTTGGGTGGTCAAACCTTTAACACTGAGTTTACCGTGCTTCCGCGTTCCACACACGATGTAATTCTCGGCATTGACTTTTTGAAATTGTGTGGCGCCAATGTTGACTGCCGAACAGGAGAACTCAGTATTTGCGGAAGTGTGTCCTCTGCGCTCTTAGAAGAATCATCCCAGCAAGAGAGTGTGTTTTGTGTTTCTGAAGACACTGTTGTGCCCGCTTTATCCGCGATGCGCGTTCCTGTTGTTTGTTCGTCTTCTGTTAGTACTTCGTTCGATGTTGCGGTGGAACCGGTCCATAGAAACTGTCTTAAGAAAAATGTGTTGGTTCCGTATTGTATGGTTTCAGTTACCGATGGATGCGCAGGGCTATGGACGCTAAATTGCTCCACTGAAGCCGTAGTGCTGTCTCAAGGCCTAAAACTTGCTACGTTTCAGGGAGAGTCATTTATACCTATGGCAGTGCTTACAGAACTACCGGATACAGCACAAACCAGTGTCTCGCACACCGCAAACGAACACATGCTCGGAATGGTAGCTACATCGCTCAGTGACCATGAACGTCGTGTTTTGATGGCCCTGCTCTCGAAACACTCTTCAATATTCGACTTTGCACAGCACGACGGCCCCACATCGATTCCTGCATCCCGTACTCGCCATCGCATCAACACAGGATCCGCTGAACCGATTCGTCAAAAACCATATCGTGTGTCCTCTGCGGAGCGAAAGATCATCAGCGCTCAAGTCGAAGAAATGATGGGTAAAGGAGTAATTCGGGAATCGTCTAGCCCTTGGGCAGCTCCAGTGATACTGGTGAAGAAGAAAGACGGCACGTGGCGATTCTGTGTCGATTACCGTCGCCTAAATGCCGTTACTAGGAAAGACGTATACCCACTCCCACGAATTGACGACGCCATCGATTGCCTCTTTGCGGCTTCTTACTTCTCTTCTGTGGATTTACGATCAGGTTACTGGCAAATCCCTATGCACCCGGATGACAGAGAGAAGACCGCTTTTGTAACGCCCGATGGACTATTTGAATTCAACGTGATGCCTTTCGGGCTTTGTAACGCCCCCGCACGTTTGAAAGGTTCATGGACACTATACTTCGCGGTTTGAAGTGGGAAGTTTGTATGTGCTACCTAGACGACGTTGTGATCTTCGGCCGAACATTTCGTGAGCATAACGAGCGCCTGGACTTGGTACTGAACTGCTTGAGGAAGGCCGGCCTTGTGCTTAATTCTAAAAAGTGCCATTTTGGTGAACGACAGACACTTGTGCTGGGACACCTGATCGACAAAGAAGGTATACGACCAGATCCACAAAAGACAACAGCTGTGGAGGCATTCGAGGCACCTCGCTCTGTGAAGCAGCTACGAAGTTTTTTAGGGTTATGCTCCTACTTTCGCCGTTTCATTCCCAAATTTGCTGACATAGCTCATCCGCTCACATGCCTTCTCCAAAAAGGTGTTCCTTTCGAGTGGAGCTCGGAATGCGACTCATCGTTTCGGCAGCTAAAGCTACTGTTGACGTCCCAGCCTATTCTTCGCCACTTCAATCCGTCATCACCGACAGAAGTTCATACCGATGCTAGTGGTGTTGGCATTGGCGCCGTACTAGTTCAGCGTGTCGGCGACAGCGAGCATGTGATATCGTACGCTAGCCGCTCATTGAGTCGCCCCGAGCGCAACTACACCGTCACCGAACAAGAGTGTCTGGCGGTCGTCTTCGCTGTGCAACGGTTTCGATCGTATCTCTACGGGCGCCCCTTTACTGTCGTCACGGATCATCACTCTCTATGCTGGCTTGTGAATCTTCGGGATCCCTCTGGTCGACTAGCACGCTGGGCGCTCCGTCTGCAGGAGTATGATTTCGTTGTTTCCTACAAGAGCGGCCGGCGACACGCTGATGCTGATTGTCTCTCTCGCCTGCCACTCCCAACGACTGAATGTGACGCGGACAACTTTGATGAATACATCGCTTTTGTGTCCACGGGATTTCCGGATATGGATACCTTCATATCAGAGCAGAGGAAAGACGACAGCTTACAGCCGCTATTCGCGGCCAGCGCGGGAGTCCGCTGCAGACAATCGTTTTCGCTTACGTGACGGCGCCCTATATAAGACGAACTTCTCGGCTACCGGTGCGCGCTACCTTTTGGTTGTCCCCAAGAGCCTTCGCAGTCACGTATTATCTGCCATGCACGACGAACCAACTTCCGGACATCTTGGATGCACAAGAACACTCTACCGTGCTCAGGAACGCTTTTATTGGCCCCGGATGCGCAATGATACCGAACGGTACGTCGCCAGCTGCACCCAATGTCAGCGTTACAAGCGACCAACTGACGCGCCGTCTGGTCGCCTTCAGCCTGTTTCGCCTCCTAGCACCCCCTTTGAGCAAGTTGGTATAGATCTTCTGGGCCCTTTTCCGCGATCCACAGACGGCAATCGTTGGGTCATCGTTTGCGTAGACCACTTAACCCGTTATTGTGAGACGGCAGCACTGCCGTCGGCCACAGCAAAAGACGTTTCCATCTTCTTGCTGTTTCAAGTTATCCTCAGACACGGACCTCCTCGCATCGTAATCAGCGACCGTGGGCGGCAATTTACCGCGGATGTTGTCGAAGAGACCCTTCGTCTGTGCTCATCAAGCTTCCGCCATTCCACTCCATACCATCCACAGACTAATGGTCTAGTGGAACGCACGAACCGAACGCTTGCCAACATGCTGTCCATGTACATCGACTCCGCGCACAAAAACTGGGACACAATTTTGCCTTTCATCACCTATGCTTTCAACACCGCAAGACATGAGACCACTGGTTACTCACCTTTCTTTCTCCTTTATGCTCGTCCACCACGCTATAATCTTGACACTATGCTTCCCTACTCTGCTCATCACAGTGAGCCGATCAACGAGATTCTCTGTAGAGCAGAAGAAGCGCGACGCCTCGCTCGGCTACGCACCGTCACCTCGCAAGACCGGTCAAAGATCCGCTATGACGACCGTCACCGACATGTTCACTTCAATCCTGGAGATCAGGTGTGGCTCTGGACGCCTTTACGGAAACGTGGCCTGTACCAGAAATTTCTCGCTCACTATGTCGGGCCCTACGTTATCCTCGAACGCCTCAGTGAGGTCAACTACCGCATAGCACGGCTCACAAGCACTGGACGGCGCTCGGCTAAAACAGAAGTGGCGCACGTCGCTCGCATGAAGCTATGCAATGCACGAACCACTGAGTGACTCGCCCGGCGGGCTTCGTCTGCCAACGGGGAAATGTCACGAGCGGTTGCAATGCACGGCGCATACAGCGCGAATGAACATTCAGACAAAAGGTGAAGAAGGAAGACGACGTTGGGTGTGCTGTCTCGAGACCCCTTGTGGAAGTAAACGCGAACCATCCAGGCTCGCCTGTTTTTCAACCTTTTCGTGTACTTCTTGCGTGTAACAATATCTTCAAAGCTATCAGCCCGAAGAAAAAAGCAACACACAACTCCCGGGAGGGCTCGAAACTCCAACCTTTCGGTCAACAGCCGATCGCGCTAGCCCATTGCGCCACGGAGACAGTCTTGCTCATCTCTCACCACCATCAGATCATATCATCAAAGCTATCAGCCCAAAGAAAAAAAAGCACCGCACCACCACCGGGTGGGCTCGAACCTCCAACCTTTCGGTTAACAGCCGATCGCGCTAGCCAACTGCGCCACGGAGACAGTCGTGCTCCACTCTCACCACCATCAGAACATATCTTCAAAGCTATCAGCCCAAACAAAAAAAAGCGCCGCACCACCGCCGGGTGGGCTCGAAACTCCAACCTTTCGGTTAACAGCCGATCGCGCTAGCCAATTGCGCCACGGAGACAGTCCTGCTTCACTCTCACCACCATCAGAACATATCTTCAAAGCTATCAGCCCAAAGAAAAAAAAGCGCCATACCACCACCGGGTGGGCTCGAACCTCCGACCTTTTGGTTAACAGCCGATCGCGCTAGCCAATTGCGCCATGGAGACAGTCCTGCTCCACTCTCACCACCATCAGAACATATCTTCAAAGCTATCAGCCCAAAGAAAAAAAGCACCGCACCACCACCGGGTGGGCTCGAACCTCCAACTTTTCGGTTAACAGCCGATCACGCTAGCCAATTGCGCCACGGAGACATGTCCTGCTCCACTCTCAGCACCGTCAGAACATATCTTCAAAGCTATCAGCCCACAGAAAAAAAAGCGCCGCACAACCACCGGGTAGGCTCGAACCTCCGACTTTTCGGTTAACAGCCGATCGCGCTAGCCAATTGCGCCACGGAGACCTCGAACCTCCAACCACTCTCACCCTATAAGAACATATCTTCAAAGCTATCAGCCCAACGAAAAAAAAGCGCCGCACGACCACTTGGTGGGCTCGAACCTCCGACCTTTTGGTTAACCGCCGATCGCGCTAGCCAATTGCGCCACGGAGACAGTCCCGCTCCACTCTCACCACCATCAGAACATATCTTCAAAGCTATCAGCCCAAAGAAAAAAAAGCGCCGCACCACCACCGGGTGGGCTCGAACCTTCAACTTTCCGGTTAACAGCCGATCACGCTAGCCAATTGCGCCACGGAGACAGCCCTGCTCCACTCTCACCACCATCAGAACATATCTTCAAAGCTTTCAGCCCACAGAAAAAAAAAGCGCCGCACAACCACCGGGTAGGCTCGAACCTCCAACTTTTCGGTTAACAGCCGATCGCGCTAGCCAATTGCGCCACGGAGACAGACCTGCTCCACTCTCACCACCATAAGAACATATCATCGAAGCTATCAGCCCGAAGAAAAAAAAGCGCCGCACCACCACTGGGTGGGCTCGAACCTCCGACCTTTTGGTTATCAGCCGATCGCGCTAGCCAATTGCGCCACGGAGACAGTCCTGCTCCACTCTCACCACCATCAGAACATATCTTCAAAGCTATCAGCCCAAAGAAAAAAAAGCGCCGCACCACCACCGGGTGGGCAAGAACCTCCAACTTTCCGGTTAACAGCCGATCACGCTAGCCAATTGCGCCACGGAGACAGTCCTGCTCCACTCTCACCACCGTCAGAACATTTCTTCAGAGGTATCAGCCCAAAGAAAAAAAAAGCGCTGCACCACCACCGGGTGGGCTTGAACCTTCAACCTTTCAGTTAACAGCCGATCGCGCTAGCCAATTGCCCCATGGAGACAGTCGTGCTCCACTCTCACCATCGTCAGAACATTTCTTCAGAGCTATCACTCCAAAGAAAAAAAGCGCCGCACCACCACCGGGTGGGCTCGAACCTCCAACCTTATGTGCTCCACTCTCACCACCGTCAGAACATTTCTTCAGAGCTATCACCCCAAAGAAAAAAAAGCGCCGCACCACCACCGGTTGGGCTCGAACCTCCAACCTTTCGGTTAACAGCCGATCGCGCTAGCCAATCGCGCCACGAAGACAGTCCTGCTCCACTCTCACCACCATCAGAACATATCTTCAAAGCTATTACCGCAAAGAAAAAAGCAACACACCACTCCCGGGAGGGCTCAAACCTCCAACCTTTCGGTTTATAGCCGATCGCGCTAGCCCATTGCGCCACGGAGACAGTCTTGCTCCACTCTCACCACCATAAGAACATAACTTCAAAGCTATCAGCGCAAAGAAAAAAAGCGCTGCACCACCACCGCGTGGGCTCGAAACTCCTACCTTTCGGTTAACAGCCGATCGCGTTAGCCAATTGCGCCACGGAGACAATCCTGCTCCACTCTCACCACCATCAGAACATATCTTCAAAGCTATCAGCCCAAAGAAAAAAAAGCACCGCACCACCACCGGGTGGGCTCGAACCTCCAACTTTTCGGTTAACAGCCGATCACGCTAGCCAATTGCGCCACGGAGACAGTCCTGCTCCACTTTCACCACCATAAGAACATATCTTCAAAGCTATCAGCCCAAAGAAAAAAGCAACACACCACTCCCGGGAGGGCTCGAAACTCCAACCTTTCGGTCAACAGCCGATCGCGCTAGCCCATTGCGCCACGGAGACAGTCTTGCTCATCTCTCACCACCATCAGATCATATCATCAAAGCTATCAGCCCAAAGAAAAAAAAGCACCGCGCCACCACCGGGTGGGCTCGAACCTCCAACCTCTCGGTTAACAGCCGATCGCGCTAGCCAACTGCGCCACGGAAACAGTCGTGCTCCACTCTCACCACCATCAGAACATATCTTCAAAGCTATCAGCCCAAAGAAAAAAAAGCACCGCACCACCACCGGGTGGGCTCGAACCTCCAACTTTTCGGTTAACAGCCGATCACGCTAGCCAATTGCGCCACGGAGACAGTCCTGCTCCACTTTCACCACCGTCAGAACATATCTTCAAAGCTATCAGCCCACAGAAAAAAAAAGCGCCGCACAACCACCGGGTAGGCTCGAACCTCCGACTTTTCGGTTAACAGCCGATCGCGCTAGCCAATTGCGCCACGGAGACAGTCCTGCTCCACTCTCACCACCGTCAGAACATTTCTTCAGAGGTATCAGCCCAAAGAAAAAAAAAGCGCTGCACCACCACCGCGTGGGCTCGAAACTCCTACCTTTCGGTTAACAGCCGATCGCGTTAGCCAATTGCGCCACGGAGACAATCCTGCTCCACTCTCACCACCATCAGAACATATCTTCAAAGCTATCAGCCCAAAGAAAAAAAAGCGCGGCACCACCACCGGGTGGTCTCGAACCTCCAACTTTCTGGTTAACAGCCGATCACGCTAGCCAATTGCGCCACGGAGACAGTCTTGCTCCACTCTCACGACCATCAGAACATATCTTCAAATCTATCAGCCCACAGAAAAAAAAGCGCCGCACAACCACCGGGTAGGCTCGAACCTCCAACTTTTCGGTTAACAGCCGATCGCGCTAGCCAATTGCGCCACGAAGACTGTCCTGCTCCAATCTCACCACCATCAGAACTTATCTTCAAAGCTATTACCGCAAAGAAAAAAGCAACACACCACATCCGGGTGGGCTCGAACCTCCAACCTTTCGGTTAACAGCCGATCGCGCTAGCCCATTGCGCCACGGAGACAGTCTTGCTCCACTCTCACCACCATCAGAACATAACTTCAAAGCTATCAGCGCAAAGAAAAAAGCAACACACCACTCCCGGGAGGGCTCGAAACTCCAACCTTTCGGTCAACAGCCGATCGCGCTAGCCCATTGCGCCACGGAGACACTCTTGCTCCCTTCTCACCACCATCAAGACATAACTTCAAAGCTATCAGCCCAAAGAAAAAAAAGCACCGCACCACCACCGGGTGGGCTCGAACCTCCAACCTTTCGGTTAACAGCCGATCGCGCTAGCCAAATGCGCCATGGAGACAGTCGTGCTTCACTCTCACCACCATCAGAACATATCTTCAAAGCTATCAGCGCAAAGAAAAAAGCAAAACACCACTCCCGGGAGGGCTCGAACCTCAAACTTTTCGGTTAACAGCCGATCGCGCTGCCCAATTGCACCACGGAGAAATTCCTGCTCAACTCTCACCAAAATTAGAACATATCTTCAAAGCTATCAGCCCAAAGAAAAAAAAGCGCCGCACCACCACCGGGTGGGCTCGAACCTCCAACTTTTCGGTTAACAGCCGATCGCGCTAGCAAATTGCGCCACGGGGACCGTCCTGCTCCACTCTCACCACTGCCAGACCATTTCTTCAGAGCTATCACCCCAAAGAAAAAAGAGCGCCGCACCACATCCGGGTGAGCTCGAACCTCCAACCTTTCGGTTAACGGCCGATCGCGCTAGCCAATTGCCCCACGGAGACAGTCGTGCTCCACTCTCACCACCGTCAGAACATTTCTTCAGAGCTATCACCCCAAAGAAAAAAAAGCGCCGCACCACCACCGGTTGGGCTCGAACCTCCAACCTTTCGGTTAACAGCCGATCGCGCTAGCCAATTGCGCCACGAAGACAGTCCTGCTCCACTCTCACCACCATCAGAACATATCTTCAAAGCTATTACCGCAAAAAAAAAGCAACACACCACTCCCGGGAAGGCTCAAAACTCCAACCTTTCGGTTTACAGCCGATCGCGCTAGCCTATTGCGCCACGGAGACAGTCTTGCTCCACTCTCACCACCATAAGAACATATCTTCAAAGCTATCAGCGCAAAGAAAAAAAGCGCTGCACCGCCACCGCGTGGGCTCGAAACTCCTACCTTTCGGTTAACAGCCGATCGCGCTAGCCAATTGCGCCACGGAGACAATCCTGCTCCACTCTCACCACCATCAGAACATATCTTCAAATCTATCAGCCCACAGAAAAAAAAGCGCCGCACAACCACCGGGTAGGCTCGAACCTCCAACTTTTCGGTTAACAGCCGATCGCGCTAGCCAATTGCGCCACGAAGACAGTCCTGCTCCACTCTCACCACCATAAGAACATATCTTCAAAGCTATCAGCCCGAAGAAAAAAGCAACACACAACTCCCGGGAGGGCTCGAAACTCCAACCTTTCGGTCAACAGCCGATCGCGCTAGCCCATTGCGCCACGGAGACAGTCTTGCTCATCTCTCACCACCATCAGATCATATTGCCACAGGCATTGAACGAGGTTTAGCACTGCCAATGCGGGTATGTGCCATGGTGTGAAAGAAGAAGAAGACGGTTGGTGTGTGCTCGTGCTCTAACGTTCGGTTCGGCTCGACGTCCAGTGCTGCTCCTGTGAACAGACGTTGTGGTCGTTCTGTGATCACGTGACATTTTCTGGTGGAGATGCTGGGTAGTGTTGTATGCACTGCAATCAGCAGCAAGGTCCCGACACTAGCCACGACTTGGAAGAACCAGCTGACCTACGGCGTAGCAGGCGACAACTAGGCCTACCTCCTGAATTCGGACCATTTCCTCAACTCGGCAGTACTATTTTTTTTTATTTTTTTTATTTGCAAAATACTGCTAGCCTAAAAAAGGCTGTAAGCAGGAGTGGGAATACAAAGATGATATATATACATACTGCGCAAAGAAAGCGATAACGGGCATGCTTCACCTAGGTTACTCTTCTACAGCAATAATATCATCGTTATATCGATCATCACAGCAGTAGGTAACTACCTGTAACCATTATATTCTAAATGCCAGTAATACATACATGGAATAAAAGAATATATGTATTTCCTTACATATAAGGTGACGATACATAAAGTAGAAACACACAAGTGAACATATACAAAGAAGATTAGTAAACTCGTACATTTACCAGTCGTCAATGAGCCTGAAGTGTTGAAATGAAATCTGCTGTGGTCATGCGTTCCACGACATCGGCTGGGAGCTCGTTCCATTCCTTACTGTTCGTGGAAAAATGTGTTGAAATACATCTGTCTGCGCAATTCTACCTGTCAAAGCGTCCTCCTGGTTGTTTTCCCTGTTACGAGCTACCCCGGACTCCGAAGGGCCCGTGAGCCCCCCAAAAAAGCTACTGCGCGTCCTGCCAGTCGCCAGCCCACCTCGTGTCCAAGCCTCTTATCGAAATGAATCTTGTCTCTTTGGAATCCACCCCACCTGTGCACTTCCCTGTTTAAATCCACTACCTCGAAACCCTTCTCTCGACTAATTCGCCATATCTCTTTGTTTGCGTCGACAACCGCTCTTTGCAGGTTGACGTTGCGTACTGGTACTTCCGGTACTGTGCATACTACAATTTGCACCTGGGGGGACACGGTGCGCATGTCATCCACCCCTTTCGCCAAGGTCGTCGCTAGTCCTGACGATTCTTTTTTCAGGACGTCATTTAACCCTCCCGCAATTACAACGAGGTTACGATTGTTAGCTTTAGCTGCGAGTTGTTCACCCGCTTGACTCATTACTGTCCCCAGCGTTTGTCCTGGGAACGTCCCTATCGCAACTCTCTTGTCGCCTTTCACCCTTTCTTTGATTGCCGCTGCGCATCGGACTAAATTTGAGTCACCGGCGATGATGACCTGTTCAGACATTCCTTCTGAAACCTGCACCTGGCTGCTGACTAGGTGACTAGCGTGAGTCACGGCTGCTGGTTTGCTCCCTCCCTCCCTCAAAACTACTTCCCGGTAGCTGGGCCCTGTGGCCAATGTATCTGCCTTTGTCATGCCTGTTTCCTCATCTCTCCCGCACGGGGGGTCGTCGCCATAATGCTTCCGCCGCCTGCGTTCCCTTCACGACCTTCGATAGGCCCTTCTCGGCTGCCCGGAGCCTTTCTCCATGGCTGACGTTTTCTCTCGCTCCTTCGCCAATGCATTCTCCAGCTCTGCGATTTTCTCCATGAGCCCACTCTGGACCGCCATCATATTTTTCATTTTCTCCTCGAACTCGCACTGTCTACACTTGGCGTCATCTTCTGCTTTCTCTTCCGCACTAATTTCCACCTTCCACCCTACCCGCACTCTGAACACTTTACGGTCTTTTTGACCATGGCTAGCTCAGTTTACCGATGCCCACGTGTTAGAAAACTGTACTAAAATACACTGGTCTAAGCCAAAAAGAACCACAATAATAATAAATACGCTACACTTCACAGCACCTGCGATGCACGTGGTCGGTCTACGCGCAGGCCTCAGCCACGTGGTGGCTGGAGAAAAAAAAACACATACAGTAAGAAACTAAAAAAAAACGTACACCGTACTAGACCTAATCAAGCTTTACGCTAGCGCTTACGTTCTCATAACGCTACATACAGAGGCAAGCTGGAAACATGCAAAAACCTTATCTGTAGCTGTCATTCCGGAGCTCTCCAAAAAACACGTCCGACCTCCTACACACGCTGGGGCATAATCAGACAAGTACCGCTATTCTAGTGAAACTCCGGGGAAACTAAGAACGTGTGATTCGCTTACTTACAGGTTGAATGAAATGATCCCTTTCTATTCCTATTTTATTATGATAAATTTTGTATAGGTACCCTAGTCTTTCCGTGTGGCGTCGTAATTCCAGGGGTTCCAATTCAGCCCTTTCCACTAACGTACTTGCCGATGTCCGCCAGCTGTACATATTAAAAATAAAGCGTACCGATTTTCTTTGAACACTTCCAAGTGGACAATGTTCCTTTTCGTGTGAGGGTCCCATACTATCGATGCGTATTCAATTATTGGTCGGATAAACGTTTTATAGGCTAATAGCTTCATATCTTGAGGAGCTTGGCGCAAAGTTCGTCTTAAGTATCCTAGTTTAGTTACTGCTTTTTTCTTTATGTAAGAATGTGCTCATTCCACCGAAGATCCGATGTGAGTATGACACCTAGGTATTTAAAGATTTTACTTTGGATAATACGCTTCCATTTAAGCTGTAGCTAAGCTGTAGCGGTGAATTCTTTCTAGTTATCCTCATGAGAACGGTCTTTTGGGGGTTAATTTTCATTTGCCAGGTTTCACACCATTTCTCAACGTGCTGAAGAGCTTCTTTTAGTTGGACGTGGTCATGAAGGTTGTCAATTCTGTGATAAATTACGCAGTCATCTGCGAATAGTTTAATTTTGACCGGTACCTGGTCAACTATGTCATTTATAATATTAGGAAGAATAACGGCCCCAACACCGACCCTTGTGGAACGCCCGACCCGACAGCTGCAGGAGTTGAGCAAACATTATCAATTGAAACACATTGCTGTCTGTGGCGCAAGTAGGCCTCTATCCACGATACTAATGCAGTATTCTTTAGAATTGCCCTAACCTTTATTATTAGTTTGAATGCGAAACACAATCAAAAGCTTTTTGGAAATCCAAAAAAATCACGTCTATTTGAGATTGAGCATCAATAGCAGCAGCAAAATCATGCACGGTTTCAAGGAGTGCCGTCACTGTAGATTTACCTTTGCGAAAACCATGTTGCCTATTATCAATAAGGTTGTTCTTTTCCAGAAACGACGATATGTGCGCGAAAATTATGTGCTCTAGCGTCTTTGAGCAGGAGCACAGTAGGGAGATTGGCCTGTAACAAGTTACTTGGCGCGAGTCCCCACCTTTCGGTATCGGAATAATTTTACTGTACTTCCATTCTGTTGGTAGTTGAGCTTCTGAGAGCGATTTTTTAAATATTAAACATAAGTACTTGGAGCACCATTCAGCGTACCTGACTAAAAAGGTGTTGGGTATGCCGTCAATTCCAGGAGTTTTCTTTGTGTCCAATTTTAACAACAGTGACAGCACACCTTCTTCGGACACAAAAATATCACTTATAGACGGAGCATCTTTTGCAGGAATGAAAGATGGGTCACTAGCATCATCCTGTACAAATACGGAGCAGAAAAAGCGGTTAAAAGTCGATGCTAATTGTAGTTTATCCGACACGTTGCCACCGTTCACAGTAAGGTTTAACTGCGATTTTTGCTTTGAGGAAAAATGTCTCCAGAATTTAGCCGGAGCCGTGTAGAGAAAGTTTTTTAATGTCACGTTGAAGTAGTAATTTTTAGCTTCAGCGATACTGTCCCTAAGAGCCAAGCGTATGGCACACAGTTTCGATACATTCGCAGGAGAGGGGCGTTGCCGGCACGTTTTTCTTATCCTTTTCGCTTTGCGCTCAAGGCGAACAACTTCCTTAGTAAGCCATGGTTTTGAAAATTTTTTTATGCTTTTACTTTTCATAGGGACAAAATCTTTGATACACTTAAGAACGAGATTTTTGAAAAATAGCCATAACTCATCGATACTGCAATCACTTGATTGATAGAAAGAAAGAAAATTTGAGAACGATTCATCCATTGCATCCAAAATGCCCACGTCATTTGCACGTGCGAAAACCGGGACAACACGCACTTCGTTTTTCTTTTTAGGCACATGGCCAAGATTCAGTGTCAATGTAATCAACTTATGATCCGATATTTCATCGAGAACGGCAACTACGGGTTCTTTACTAAGCAGGTTTCTGCTAACGAGAAAAAGGTCTAGGATAGAATTCACTGAGTTGCTGATGCGAGTTGGCTCTTTGACTAACTGAGAAAGGTTATGAAAGAAAACTAGATCAGTTAACTGTTCTGCAACAGTGCTAAGAGGCTCCGGAATTTCGTTACTCCAATCAATGGATGGCAGATTGAAGTCACCAGCTATCAAAAAATTATTGATGTGGACGACGTTGTCACATAAGAATTGGTTTAGTTTCTCGAAGAATGTACTGTTGTCATTTGGGGGGCGGTAAAATCCACCTACTACTAAGCTGCATTCATTCAGGCATATTTTAGCGATGACACATTCAACACCAGCTATAGGGGAAAGTCTGTTTATATGTAACGTATCTTGGTAAAGAATGGCAACTCCTCCCCCTCGGGAGCTTCTATCATTACGAAGGATAGCGTAGCCTGGCGGGACGATTTCAGAATCGGATATGTCATTGTGCAACCAAGTTTCCGTAATTACGACTACCTGAGGTTTATACGAGAGAATAACACTTTCCAGCACGTCAACTTTATTCACAATACTGCGAGCATTAAACTGGAGGCAAAGGAATGGTTTATTAACGACCGCTGGTCACTGTTCGTTTCTAGTATTCTTGCGCTGAACAAGAACTCTCATTTTTTGGCTGTCATCCCATTCAAAAAGATTGTTTTCAATTTTAATTTTATCGTGAATCAGCTTAACTTTTTTACCAGACTTTCTGATGTCAGTTGTGCTCTCCCACAGGTTTCTTCTTTTCTGTCTAGTGCACGCGGAAAAATCCTCTGCTATAGAAGTTCGCTGTCCTTTTAACTTATAGCCGTTTTTCAAAACATTAATCTTTTCGCGGTAGTCAAATAACTTTAGGATTACAGGCCGAGGTTTGCGACTATGACTACGGCCTATCCTATGAATCCTTTCGATAGACGTTATTTTTGTGCCTAGTACCTCTTCGAAAATACCTTTCACAACACTTTGCTCAAGGTCTGCTTGTGTTTCATTCTGTTTTTCTGGAACGCCGAACACCAAAAGGTTGTTTCTTCTCCCGCGGTCCTCAAGGTCGACTAACTTTTTTTCCATGTCCTTCACTTTCTTGTCCAGAAGGTGGGTGACTGAGGAGACCTCTTTAATAAGAGAGGCTGTCGAGTCGACAACCTTAAATTTCTGTTCAATTTCATCGAGCCTTTTCTGTATCACCTTTTGCCCCGCTAGAATCTCAGTGAGCAATTCTTCGGTGGTAGGACCTGGGTTTGATTCTATATCACCGCAAAGAATCAACAAAGCACATGCGAAATCCTGCACAAACATAGCTATAGCACTGAAACACTCTGGGCATGTCAGCTGGATAAAACAGCGGTTACTGGATTTACAGGAAGACGCAGTGTTACAGACCTGCATGTAGAACAGGAACGGATTAGTTGCCATGTTGACCGTTGGCCAGCTGACACACCCACTGAAGGAAGCCGTGCGACGAGGTACATTTAAAGCCGGGTCCGGTGACGTAGACCGCGCTGCACGTGACTTGATCCCATCTTCAGTGTAGTTTAGCGAAAACCATACGCTGTCGCAGCATGCCGCCGTGGTTTCATCGGTAATGTTCGTTGTTGCTTGAGATGCGCTGGCTTTGGTCACTCCAGCAAAAAGTAGAATCTGCATGTAGAACAGGAACGGATTAGTTGCCATGTTGACCGTTGGCCAGCTGACACACCCACTGAAGGAAGCCGTGCGACGAGGTACATTTAAAGCCGGGTCCGGTGACGTAGACCGCGCTGCACGTGACTTGATCCCATCTTCAGTGTAGTTTAGCGAAAACCATACGCTGTCGCAGCATGCCGCCGTGGTTTCATCGGTAATGTTCGTTGTTGCTTGAGATGCGCTGGCTTTGGTCACTCCAGCAAAAAGTAGAATCTGCATGTAGAACAGGAACGGATTAGTTGCCATGTTGACCGTTGGCCAGCTGACACACCCACTGAAGGAAGCCGTGCGACGAGGTACATTTAAAGCCGGGTCCGGTGACGTAGACCGCGCTGCACGTGACTTGATCCCATCTTCAGTGTAGTTTAGCGAAAACCATACGCTGTCGCAGCATGCCGCCGTGGTTTCATCGGTAATGTTCGTTGTTGCTTGAGATGCGCTGGCTTTGGTCACTCCAGCAAAAAGTAGAATCTGCATGTAGAACAGGAACGGATTAGTTGCCATGTTGACCGTTGGCCAGCTGACACACCCACTGAAGGAAGCCGTGCGACGAGGTACATTTAAAGCCGGGTCCGGTGACGTAGACCGCGCTGCACGTGACTTGATCCCATCTTCAGTGTAGTTTAGCGAAAACCATACGCTGTCGCAGCATGCCGCCGTGGTTTCATCGGTAATGTTCGTTGTTGCTTGAGATGCGCTGGCTTTGGTCACTCCAGCAAAAAGTAGAATCTGCATGTAGAACAGGAACGGATTAGTTGCCATGTTGACCGTTGGCCAGCTGACACACCCACTGAAGGAAGCCGTGCGACGAGGTACATTTAAAGCCGGGTCCGGTGACGTAGACCGCGCTGCACGTGACTTGATCCCATCTTCAGTGTAGTTTAGCGAAAACCATACGCTGTCGCAGCATGCCGCCGTGGTTTCATCGGTAATGTTCGTTGTTGCTTGAGATGCGCTGGCTTTGGTCACTCCAGCAAAAAGTAGAATCTGCATGTAGAACAGGAACGGATTAGTTGCCATGTTGACCGTTGGCCAGCTGACACACCCACTAGCTGACACACCCACTATGGCTAGTGCGGGAACGCAAACCCAAGAAACATCAACGCTGCCTCCTCCGTGGTTCTTCAACGTCCCGCGTACTCCGAAGCCGTTCCACGGTGACCCTTATGAGGACGTCGATGACTGGCTCGACGACTACAACCGTTGCGGCAGCGTCAACGAGTGGAACGAGCAGCGAAAGCTTCGGTACGTCTACTTTTATCTCGAAGACTCTGCGCGCACTTGGTTCGAAAACCATGAAGCCACTATGACAACCTGGCCAGAGTTTTGCAACCAGTTGCGAAATACTTTCCGAAGCTCTGACCGAAAGGAGCAAGCGGAACGACTCCTCAATTCCCGAAACCAGCGTCCGAACGAGAGTGTTGCCATGTTCGTTGAGGACATGACGCGGCTGTTCAGGCGAGCCGACTCTTCAATGACGGAAGAAAAGAAGGTGCGCCTCCCAATGCGTGGAGTGAAGGAGCAGCTGTTCGCGGGACTAGTGCGGAACCCTCCCGGCACTGTAGAGGATTTCCTTCGCGAAGCCACGACAATGGAGAGAATGCTAAGGCAGCGTTCGTACCAGTATGAACGTCCTGGCAGTCTTTCGTCAGTGTCGTCGGCCCTACAAACACCTGACGTCACGACTGTAAAAGACCTGACGGAGCTCGTGCGCAGTATTGTGCGCGAGGAGCTGCAAAAGCTGCACGTGGTGTCTTCTCCGCCCCATGTTGCTGCTTTAACGGATGTCGTTCGCGAAGAGGTCCGGCAGCTGGTGCACCCCATGACGACTCTGCGTGCAGCCGAAGTTCAACCCATGACGGCCCCGCGTCCAGCCGAAGCTCCGCCATTAACGTACGCGGAAGCACTGCGTACTCCTGCACCGGTTGTTGGCTATCCGTCCCGTCCGCCCACCCTGCAGACGGCACCGTCGTTCTACTCGGGACCACCGCAGTACGGCAACCCACCCCTTACACGGAAATCCAGTGTATGGCGTGCTCCCGACAACCGGCCTCTTTGTTATCACTGTGGTGAACCAGGTCACATCTACCGTGAGTGCGCCTACAGGCGCATGGGTCTTCCCGGCTTTCGTCCGGATGCTCGTCGACCCAGAGATGGTGAGCGGCCCCGTGCTATCGCCGAATACTTGGCAAGCCAACGATCCTCGAACCTTCCGCGTCGCCAATCCCGCTCACCATCTCCACGGCGTTCCACGTCTCCTGGCCAACAATCAACCTTTGCGGACGTCCTTGCAGGAAGATCACCTAGATCCACAAGCCCGCGCCGGGGAAACTAAGAACAGCGACCTCTGGGGGTGAGGCCGCTGTTGATCGACCGTTACAAGACCCTCCCCCGATTTGCCTGCCGACATCCGACGACATTCTTTCACCGACGTGTGCCATCGACGACAAACAGGTCTCTGCTCGTATCTCTGTTCTTCTCGACAACCACCCGCTGACCGCTCTGGTAGATACGGGTGCCGATTATTCTGTTATAAGCGCTGACCTCGCTGCACAGCTAAGAAAGGTAACGACACCTTGGGGACATGGAACCAACCTCCGGACTGCGGGAGGTCACCTATTGACACCACTAGGAATGTGCACTGCCCGCCTCCGAATTCGTGAGTCGACGTACATTGTTTCCTTCGTTGTATTGCGCGAATGCTCCCAAAACCTGATTCTCGGAATGGATTTTCTCCGCGAGCATGGAGCCATTATTAACCTTCGCGACCTGCTCATAACGTTATCCAACGACCATACAGCCCTACGAAAGGATGCAGTTACGCCGACCACAACACTTCGAATTGCTGACGACACCATCGCACTGCCGCCGCGAGCCAGTATGCTGGTAACAGTGGAGAGCGACTGTGACAACAAGAGTAGTGGCATCGCGGAAACTAACCTGTCGGTGCTCTTGGCTCGGCAGATTTGTGTCGCGCGTGCTATCGTCAAACTGAGACATCGGCGGACTCAGCTTCTGATCACGAATTTCGGCGGCCAGTACCAACACTTAGCAAAGCGAACAGCAATCGCGAACTTTGAAGCCATCGATGACGCAGAATGTTCCACTATCGCTCCGATTGCCACTGCTGCCGAAGGTAACTCTGATATAGCCAGTACGGTTGACGTAAATTGCCAGCTATCCTGTGCGCAGCAACACCAGATACGCATGATTTTACGTACGTATAGTGATTGCTTTGCGTCCACCTCCAAAATCAAGCAGACCCCAACCGTGAAGCACCGCATTATAACGGACCCTACCGAACGGCCTGTACGACAGCACGCCTACCGCGTGTCGCAAAAAGAACAAGAGGCAATACGTTTTCAAGTGAAACAGATGCTCGACGACGACGTCATCTAACCCTCGAACAGTCCATGGGCGTCACCCGTCGTACTTGTTAAAAAGAAAGACGGCACTCTTCGATTTTGCGTCGATTACCGGAAGCTAAACAAAGTGACGAAGAGAGACGTCTACCCTCTCCCACGCATAGATGATTCACTGGATCGACTTCGACATGCCCGATATTTTTCCTCAATGGATTTACGCAGCGGCTACTGGCAGATCGAGGTCGATGAACGGGACAGGGAAAAAACAGCATTCATAACTCCCGATGGCCTCTACGAATTCAAAGTGTTACCATTTGGATTGTGCTCTGCACCGGCAACGTTCCAAAGGATGATGGACACCGTCCTGTCCGGTCTGAAGTGGGAATCCTGCCTCGTGTATTTAGACGACGTCGTTGTTTTTTCCAAAACATTTGAGCAACATTTACAACGACTTCAGTCCGTCTTCGTCGCTATTCGATCCGCAGGCCTATCTCTAAAACCGGAGAAGTGTCATTTCGGCTACGAAGAACTAAAGTTCCTCGGCCACCTTATCAGTCACGATGGCATTAGACCAGACCCAGAAAAGACCATGGCTGTTGCTGCATTTCCTCCACCTTCGAACAAACGGGATTTGCGCCGGTTTTTGGGTCTCTGCGCCTACTACAGGCGCTTTGTCCAGAGCTTTGCCAACATCGCTGAACCCCTTACCCGTTTAACGAAGGAGGATACTCCTTTTGTGTGGGGTCCAGAGCAGAGAGCCGCCTTTTCCCAGCTTCAGCAGTGCCTTCAGAGTGAACCCTTACTAGGGCACTTTGATGAAGATGCCACCACCGAACTTCACACTGACGCAAGCAACATCGGTCTTGGTGCAGTACTCGTCCAGTGGCAAGACGGCGCTGAACGTCCCATCGCTTATGCTAGCCGCATTTTGTCATCTGCGGAAACTAACTACTCGACCACGGAGAAGGAATGTCTTGCTGTTATTTGGGCGATAACAAAGTTCCGACCGTATCTGTATGGCCGTCCATTCAGAGTAGTTACGGACCATCATGCCCTCTGTTGGCTGGCCAATCTCAAGGACCCTTCAGGGCGCCTCGCGAGGTGGAGCTTACGCCTTCAAGAATTTGAG
Source organism: Rhipicephalus microplus (assembly GCF_013339725.1). NCBI lineage: Eukaryota > Metazoa > Arthropoda > Arachnida > Ixodida > Ixodidae > Rhipicephalus > Rhipicephalus microplus. The sequence continues at coordinate 28,736 of NW_023611346.1, forward strand.
GTTACAGTTGTCTACAAGTCGGGCCGCAGGCACACTGATGCTGATTGCCTTTCGCGCGCACCCCTCGCGACGACATCAAGGGACGATGATACCGATGGCCATTTTCTTTGTGCAGTCAGTGAATCCGACTTGGCCCAACAACAGTGGAATGATTCAGAGATCCAACAACTTATCAAATACCTTCAAGGTCGCAGCTCGAGTCCACCATCGGCATTTGCACGTTCAGGGTCATTTTGTCTCCGCAACGACATCGTCTACAAAAAGAACTTCGAACCGTATGCGACTGAGTACCTCCTCGTCGTTCCACCAGGGCTACGTGCTGACATTTTATTTGCCTGCCACGACGAGCCTTCCTCCGGCCACCTAGGATTCGCACGCACCCTTGCCCGGATTCGGACTCGCTACTACTGGCCAAAGCTCACCCAGGATGTCAAGCATTACGTTAAAACATGCAATCATTGCCAGCGCCGTAAAGCCCCACCTGTGCGCCCTGCTGGTTTATTACAGCCTGTTGCACCCCCGTCACAACCGTTTGAACGAATCGGCATGGACTTGCTTGGGCCCTTCACGAAGTCACATGATGGCAACCGCTGGATCGTAGTCGCTACTGACTATTTAACAAGGTACTGCGAAACGAAAGCCCTACAACGAGGCACCGCCAATGAGGTTGCGTATTTTTTTATCAACAACATCGTCCTCCGCCATGGAGCGCCAACAGTTCTTATCACTGACCGTGGAACAGCCTTTACAGCCCAATCGATGCAAGACGTCACGAGACTTAGTGGAACAGCTCATCGCAAAACAACCGCATACCATCCACAAACCAACGGTCTGACGGAGAGATTAAACAAGACGCTCGCTGACATGCTATCCATGTACGTCGACCGTAATCACAAGAACTGGGATGCAATTTTGCCATACGTAACGTTCGCTTACAACACTGCGGTTCAAGAGACTACGGGTTTCACTCCATTCCGGTTGCTTCACGGCCGAGAAGCAATTACGATGCTTGATGCCATGCTGTTGCCTGACACGACCGATATTACTACTGATGCGAACGACTTTATCCGGCTCGCCGACGCGGCCCGCCAGCTTGCACTCAAGCGGATCCGAAAACAACAACGAATCGACTCGCAGAGGTACAACTCCCGTCATCGCCAAGTCATTTACCAACCCGGTGATCTGGTCTGGCTGTGGATACCCGTTCGCCAAAGGGGCCGCTCGGAAAAGTTACTTCACCGCTACTTCGGTCCCTATAGAGTACTACGGCGCCTCACAGATGTCAACTACGAAATTCTGCTTGAAGACACAGCTCAGCGATCTCGACGTTTCCAACAGGCCGACATTGTTCATGTGTCACGGATGAAGCCACACTACCCCCGAGCCACCTGACACTGCTTCTTCGCGCGTCTTTGTGCGTGTACGCGACCACTTTAACTTTTAATCGGCATTGCCCTATCGGAAAAAAACGAATGGTGGGCATGGTGGAAACCACCACCCACCATTATAGTGGATTAATGTAGTGGGTGAATGGTGGGAAACACCCACCATGGCGCATGGTGGGTATGGTGGGTGCTGCAGTGCCGGCAACGCTTGAGCGCGAAATGACGTCAGAATCACCGTGACGAGCTGCCACAAAAAATAAAAAAGAATTCTATAAAAACGGTTGAAAAAAACACCCGTCCCGTAAAAAAAAAAAACAAGGCGCCACGGAGGATCGAACGTGCAACCTGCGGATTCCCATTTGAAGACGCTAACCACTGCGCCACACCAACATTACGGTGATAGCGTGTTAAATACTTAGTTGGCATACCAACTTAAGGTTTAACTTAAGTTATGTTTGTCGTGTACACAACATAGACAAGATCTACACCTGCTACTAAAATTGCACATTTATTAAACACAAGCAACTGCGGCCTGTAACGATTGCCACTATGTTATTGGCACTAGTGCTATTTTTTTTACAATTCACAACTTCAAGGAAAAAAATCCAAGTGGACTGGGGAGCAGCAACAGTTTACCGGCGGGGTCTGCCAAGTTTAATATCCGTTTCGCGCTCGTTCTAAAGGGCGACATCTGCTCACGCTTTATGACCCTTCTAGGCTCATTTCATAGATACGCCCACCTAATTTATTTGATTGAGTATTGGGATGCTTTTCGCGCAATGAAGAGGGCGGTCGCGCCAGCGAAATGCTGTAGCTCTTTCGCTAAAGCAACAACTACATAACGGCTTGCCCAAAACGAATGCAGTGTACCGGAAACATTACGCTATCATAAGGGTTCACCAAGCACACGAATTGCCACGTCTGAGTTCTCGTACAAAAGCTAGAGAAGTGCCGGCGAATGCGACCGGCGGCTGTCGGTGAGAAGACACTTAATTACGTTCTCTGGGAGTGCTTTAATCGCGTCACATCGATGTTTGTTGCTTCTTGAGCGAACACCATACACAATGAAAAATGCTTCATTTAGGTTAATTGATGTCATATGGCTGCGCTGTATTGTGATACTTAATCGTCGTAATCGTGTATTCTGAAACCCGGAAGCACGGATAACACAATTGTACGGGCTCGGTCAGTAGGCCTAACCTTTGGTGGAAATCATGATGGTAGAACATGTAATGTACAGATCCCAGCTTGGTACACTATATAATTTGCCCGCCATCATAAGCCCACCCATCATCTGCTTACTGCTTCCCAGCATTATCGCGATGGTGGGCAGAGCTTCTTAGCTTGGTACACCATGTGGCCCACCATAACAAGCAGCACCCATCATCTGCTTAGTGCTTCCCAGCATTATCGCAATTGTGGGAAGAGTTTCTCAGCTTGGTACACCATGTAGCCCACCATAATAGGCACCACCCACCATATGCTTAGGGCTTCCCAGCATTATTGCAATGGTGGGCAGAGTGTCCCATTATTGCCCACTATCTAGCCTCTGCTTTCCACCATCATTTCCACTTTACCCATCATCTGTACGCCATACCACCCAGTATGTCCCGGCATAACCACCATATTTTCCACTACGTCCCACCATAGCCATCATATTTTCCACCATGCCCACTATTATTTCCACCATGCCCACTATTATTTCCACTACGCCCACCATGTTTTCCAGTATCCACCATGGCAATTTTTCCAATAGGGTGGTCATCGGGGTGGTACTTTTTTTTCGAAGGGGGGGTAGTGCCACAGGCATTGAACGAGGTTTAGCACTGCCAATGCGGGTATGTGCCATGGTGTGAAAGAAGAAGAAGACGGTTGGTGTGTGCTCGTGCTCTCACGTTCGGTTCGGCTCGACGTCCAGTGCTGCTCCTGTGAACAGACGTTGTGGTCGTTCTGTGATCACGTGACAATATCATCAAAGCTATCAGCCCAAAGAAAAAAAAGCACCGCACCACCACCGGGTGGGCTCGAACCTCCAACCTTTCGGTTAACAGCCGATCGCGCTAGCCAACTGCGCCACGGAGACAGTCGTGCTCCACTCTCACCACCATCAGAACATATCTTCAAAGCTATCAGCCCAAACAAAAAAAAGCGCCGCACCACCGCCGGGTGGGCTCGAAACTCCAACCTTTCGGTTAACAGCCGATCGCGCTAGCCAATTGCGCCACGGAGACAGTCCTGCTTCACTCTTACCACCATCAGAACATATCTTCAAAGCTATCAGCCCAAAGAAAAAAAAGCGCCATACCACCACCGGGTGGGCTCGAACCTCCGACCTTTTGGTTAACAGCCGATCGCGCTAGCCAATTGCGCCATGGAGACAGTCCTGCTCCACTCTCACCACCATCAGAACATATCTTCAAAGCTATCAGCCCAAAGAAAAAAAAGCACCGCACCACCACCGGGTGGGCTCGAACCTCCAACTTTTCGGTTAACAGCCGATCACGCTAGCCAATTGCGCCACGGAGACATGTCCTGCTCCACTCTCAGCACCGTCAGAACATATCTTCAAAGCTATCAGCCCACAGAAAAAAAAAGCGCCGCACAACCACCGGGTAGGCTCGAACCTCCGACTTTTCGGTTAACAGCCGATCGCGCTAGCCAATTGCGCCACGGAGACCTGGAACCTCCAACCACTCTCACCCTATAAGAACATATCTTCAAAGCTATCAGCCCAACGAAAAAAAAGCGCCGCACGACCACTTGGTGGGCTCGAACCTCCGACCTTTTGGTTAACCGCCGATCGCGCTAGCCAATTGCGCCACGGAGACAGTCCCGCTCCACTCTCACCACCATCAGAACATATCTTCAAAGCTATCAGCCCAAAGAAAAAAAAGCGCCGCACCACCACCGGGTGGGCTCGAACCTTCAACTTTCCGGTTAACAGCCGATCACGCTAGCCAATTGCGCCACGGAGACAGCCCTGCTCCACTCTCACCACCATCAGAACATATCTTCAAAGCTTTCAGCCCACAGAAAAAAAAGCGCCGCACAACCACCGGGTAGGCTCGAACCTCCAACTTTTCGGTTAAAAGCCGATCGCGCTAGCCAATTGCGCCACGGAGACAGACCTGCTCCACTCTCACCACCATAAGAACATATCATCGAAGCTATCAGCCCGAAGAAAAAAAAGCGCCGCACCACCACTGGGTGGGCTCGAACCTCCGACCTTTTGGTTATCAGCCGATCGCGCTAGCCAATTGCGCCACGGAGACAGTCCTGCTCCACTCTCACCACCATCAGAACATATCTTCAAAGCTATCAGCCCAAAGAAAAAAAAGCGCCGCACCACCACCGGGTGGGCAAGAACCTCCAACTTTCCGGTTAACAGCCGATCACGCTAGCCAATTGCGCCACGGAGACAGTCCTGCTCCACTCTCACCACCGTCAGAACATTTCTTCAGAGGTATCAGCCCAAAGAAAAAAAAGCGCTGCACCACCACCGGGTGGGCTCGAACCTTCAACCTTTCAGTTAACAGCCGATCGCGCTAGCCAATTGCCCCACGGAGACAGTCGTGCTCCACTCTCACCATCGTCAGAACATTTCTTCAGAGCTATCACTCCAAAGAAAAAAAAGCGCCGCACCACCACCGGTTGGGCTCGAACCTCCAACCTTTCGGTTAACAGCCGATCGCGCTAGCCAATTGCGCCACGAAGACTGTCCTGCTCCAATCTCACCACCATCAGAACTTATCTTCAAAGCTATTACCGCAAAGAAAAAAGCAACACACCACTCCTGGGAGGGCTCGAGACTCCAACCTTTCGGTTAACAGCCGATCGGGCTAGCCCAATGCGCCACGGAGGCAGTCTTGCTCCACTCTCACCATCATCAGAACATATCTTCAAAGCTATCAGCGCATAGAAAAAAAAGCGCTGCACCACCACCAGGTGGGCTCGAACCTCCAACCTTTCGGTTAACAGCCGATAGCGCTAGCCCATTGCGCCACGGAGACAGTCTTGCTCCACTCTCACCACCATCAGAACATAACTTCAAAGCTATCAGCGCAAAGAAAAAAGCAACACACCACTACCGGGAGGGCTTAACCTCCAACTTTCCGGTTAACAGCCGATCACGCTAGCCAATTGCGCACGGAGACAGTCTACTATACTCTCACAACCATCAGAACATATCTTCAAAGCTATCAGCCCAAAGAAAAAAAAAGCGCCGCACCCCACCGGGAGAGCTCGACCTCCAACTTTCGGTTAACAGCCGATCGCGCTAGCCAATTGCGCCACGGTAGACTGTCCTGCTCCACTCTCACCACCGCGAGAAAATTTCTTCAGAGCTATCAGCCCAAAGAAAAAAAAGCACTGCACACCACCGGGTGGGCTCGAACCTCCAACCTTACGGTTAACAGCCGATCGCGCTAGCCAATTGCCCCACGGAGACAGTCGTGCTCCACTCTCACCATCGTCAGAACATTTCTTCAGAGCTATCACCCCAAAGAAAAAAAAAGCGCCGCACCACCACCGGTTGGGCTCGAACCTCCAACCTTTCGGTTACAGCCGATCGCGCTAGCCAATTGCGCCACGAAGACAGTCCTGCTCCACTCTCACCACCATCAGAACATATCTTCAAAGCTATTACCGCAAAGAAAAAAGCAACACACCACTCCCGGGAGGGCTCAAAACTCCAACCTTTCGGTTTATAGCCGATCGCGCTAGCCCATTGCGCCACGGAGACAGTCTTGCTCCACTCTCACCACCATAAGAACATATCTTCAAAGCTATCAGCGCAAAGAAAAAAAGCGCTGCACCACCACCGCGTGGGCTCGAAACTCCTACCTTTCGGTTAACAGCCGATCGCGTTAGCCAATTGCGCCACGGAGACAATCCTGCTCCACTCTCACCACCATCAGAACATATCTTCAAAGCTATCAGCCCAAAGAAAAAAAAAGCGCGGCACCACCACCGGGTGGGCTCGAACCTCCAACTTTCTGGTTAACAGCCGATCACGCTAGCCAATTGCGCCACGGAGACAGTCTTGCTCCACTCTCACGACCATCAGAACATATCTTCAAATCTATCAGCCCACAGAAAAAAAAGCGCCGCACAACCACCGGGTAGGCTCGAACCTCCAACTTTTCGGTTAACAGCCGATCGCGCTAGCCAATTGCGCCACGGAGACAGTCCTGCTCCACTCTCACCACCATAAGAACATATCTTCAAAGCTATCAGCCCAAAGAAAAAAAAGCGCCGCACCACCACCGGGTGGGCTCGAAACTCCAACCTTTCGGTTAACAGCCGATCGCGCTAGCCAATTGCGCCACGGAGACAGTCCTGCTCACTCTCACCACCATCAGAACATATCTTCAAAGCTATCAGCCCAAAGAAAAAAAAGCGCCGCACCACCACCGGGTGGGCTCGAACCTCCAACCTTTCGGTTAACAGCCGATCGCGCTAGCCAATTGCGCCACGGAGACAGTCCTGCTCCACTCTCACCACCATCAGAACATATCTTCAAAGCTATCAGCCCAAAGAAAAAAAAGCACCGCACCACCACCGGGTGGGCTCGAACCTCCAACTTTCGGTTAACAGCCGATCAGCGCTAGCCAATTGCGCCACGGAGACAGTCCTGCTCCACTCTCACCACCATCAGAACATATCTTCAAAGCTATCAGCCCAAAGAAAAAAAGCGCCGCACACCACCGGGTAGGGCTCGAAACCTCCAACCTTTCGGTTAACAGCCGATCGCGCTAGCCAATTGCGCCACGGAGACAGTCCTGCTCCACTCTCACCACCATCAGAACATATCTTCAAAGCTATCAGCCCAAAGAAAAAAAAGCGCCGCACCACCACCGGGTGGGCTCGAACCTCCGACCTTTCGGTTAACAGCCGATCGCGCTAGCCAATTGCGCCACGGAGACAGTCCTGCTCCACTCTCACCACCATCAGAACATATCTTCAAAGCTATCAGCCCAAAGAAAAAAAAGCGCCGCACCACCACCGGGTGGGCTCGAACCTCCAACTTTCCGGTTAACAGCCGATCACGCTAGCCAATTGCGCCACGGAGACAGTCCTGCTCCACTCTCACCACCATCAGAACATATCTTCAAAGCTATCAGCCCACAGAAAAAAAAGCGCCGCACAACCACCGGGTAGGCTCGAACCTCCGACTTTTCGGTTAACAGCCGATCGCGCTAGCCAATTGCGCCACGGAGACAGACCTGCTCCACTCTCACCACCATAAGAACATATCTTCAAAGCTATCAGCCCAAAGAAAAAAAGCGCCGCACCACCACTGGGTGGGCTCGAACCTCCGACCTTTTGGTTAACAGCCGATCGCGCTAGCCAATTGCGCCACGGAGACAGTCCTGCTCCACTCTCACCACCATCAGAACATATCTTCAAAGCTATCAGCCCAAAGAAAAAAAGCGCCGCACCACCACCGGGTGGGCTCGAACCTCCAACTTTCCGGTTAACAGCCGATCACGCTAGCCAATTGCGCCACGGAGACAGTCCTGCTCCACTCTCACCACCATCAGAACATATCTTCAAAGCTATCAGCCCAAAGAAAAAAAAAGCGCCGCACCACCACCGGGTGGGCTCGAACCCTCCAACTTTCGGTTAACAGCCGATCGCGCTAGCCAATTGCGCCACGGAGACAGTCCTGCTCCACTCTCACCACCATCAGAACATATCTTCAAAGCTATCAGCCCAAAGAAAAAAAGCGACCGCACCACCACCGGGTGGGCTCGAACCTCCAACCTTTCGGTTAACAGCCGATCGCGCTAGCCAATTGCGCCACGGAGACAGTCCTGCTCCACTCTCACCACCATCAGAACATATCTTCAAAGCTATCAGCCCAAAGAAAAAAAAGCGCCGCACCACCACCGGTGGGCTCGAACCTCCAACCTTTCGGTTAACAGCCGATCAGCGCTAGCCAATTGCGCCACGGAGACAGTCCTGCTCCACTCTCACCACCTCAGAACATATCTTCAAAGCTATCAGCCCAAAGAAAAAAAAGCGCCGCACCACCACCGGGTGGGCTCGAACCTCCAACCTTTCGGTTAACAGCCGATCGCGCTAGCCAATTGCGCCACGGAGACAGTCCTGCTCCACTCTCACCACCATCAGAACATATCTTCAAAGCTATCAGCCCAAAGAAAAAAAAGCGCCGCACCACCACCGGGTGGGCTCGAACCTCCGACCTTTCGGTTAACAGCCGATCGCGCTAGCCAATTGCGCCACGGAGACAGTCCTGCTCCACTCTCACCACCATCAGAACATATCTTCAAAGCTATCAGCCCAAAGAAAAAAAAGCGCCGCACCACCACCGGGTGGGCTCGAACCTCCAACTTTCGGTTAACAGCCGATCGCGCTAGCCAATTGCGCCACGGAGACAGTCCTGCTCCACTCTCACCACCATCAGAACATATCTTCAAAGCTATCAGCCCACAGAAAAAAAAGCGCCGCACAACCACCGGGTAGGCTCGAACCTCCAACCTTTCGGTTAACAGCCGATCGCGCTAGCCAATTGCGCCACGGAGACAGTCCTGCTCCACTCTCACCACCATCAGAACATATCTTCAAAAGCTATCAGCCCAAAGAAAAAAAAGCGCTGCACCACCACCGGTGGGCTCGAAACTCCTACCTTTCGGTTAACAGCCGATCGCGTTAGCCAATTGCGCCACGGAGACAATCCTGCTCCACTCTCACCACCATCAGAACATATCTTCAAAGCTATCAGCCCAAAGAAAAAAAAGCGCGGCACCACCACCGGGTGGGCTCGAACCTCCAACTTTCTGGTTAACAGCCGATCACGCTAGCCAATTGCGCCACGGAGACAGTCTTGCTCCACTCTCACGACCATCAGAACATATCTTCAAATCTATCAGCCCACAGAAAAAAAAGCGCCGCACAACCACCGGGTAGGCTCGAACCTCCAACTTTTCGGTTAACAGCCGATCGCGCTAGCCAATTGCGCCACGGAGACAGTCCTGCTCCACTCTCACCACCATAAGAACATATCTTCAAAGCTATCAGCCCAAAGAAAAAAGCAACACACCACTCCCGGGAGGGCTCGAAACTCCAACCTTTCGGTCAACAGCCGATCGCGCTAGCCCATTGCGCCACGGAGACAGTCTTGCTCATCTCTCACCACCATCAGATCATATCATCAAAGCTATCAGCCCAAAGAAAAAAAAGCACCGCGCCACCACCGGGTGGGCTCGAACCTCCAACCTTTCGGTTAACAGCCGATCGCGCTAGCCAACTGCGCCACGGAGACAGTCGTGCTCCACTCTCACCACCATCAGAACATATCTTCAAAGCTATCAGCCCAAACAAAAAAAAGCGCCGCACCACCGCCGGGTGGGCTCGAAACTCCAACCTTTCGGTTAACAGCCGATCGCGCTAGCCAATTGCGCCACGGAGACAGTCCTGCTTCACTCTCACCACCATCAGAACATATCTTCAAAGCTATCAGCCCAAAGAAAAAAAAGCGCCATACCACCACCGGGTGGGCTCGAACCTCCGACCTTTTGGTTAACAGCCGATCGCGCTAGCCAATTGCGCCATGGAGACAGTCCTGCTCCACTCTCACCACCATCAGAACATATCTTCAAAGCTATCAGCCCAAAGAAAAAAAAGCACCGCACCACCACCGGGTGGGCTCGAACCTCCAACTTTCGGTTAACAGCCGATCACGCTAGCCAATTGCGCCACGGAGACAGTCCTGCTCCACTCTCACCACCATCAGAACATATCTTCAAAGCTATCAGCCCACAGAAAAAAAAGCGCCGCACAACCACCGGGTAGGCTCGAACCTCCGAACTTTTCGGTTAACAGCCGATCGCGCTAGCCAATTGCGCCACGGAGACAGTCCTGCTCCACTCTCACCACCATAGAACATATCTTCAAAGCTATCAGCCCAAAGAAAAAAAAGCGCCGCACCACCACCGGGTGGGCTCGAACCTCCGACCTTTCGGTTAACAGCCGATCGCGCTAGCCAATTGCGCCACGGAGACAGTCCTGCTCCACTCTCACCACCATCAGAACATATCTTCAAAGCTATCAGCCCAAAGAAAAAAAAAGCGCCGCACCACCACCGGGTGGGCTCGAACCTCCAACTTTCGGTTAACAGCCGATCGCGCTAGCCAATATCGCCACGCAGACAGTCCTGCTCCACTCTCACCACCATCAGAACATATCTTCAAAGCTATCAGCCCAAAGAAAAAAGCGCCGCACCACCACCGGGTAGGGCTCGAACCTCCAACCTTTCGGTTAACAGCCGATCGCGCTAGCCAATTGCGCCACGGAGACAGTCCTGCTCCACTCTCACCACCATCAGAACATATCTTCAAAGCTATCAGCCCAAAGAAAAAAAAGCGCCGCACCACCACCGGGTGGGCTCGAACCTCCAACCTTTCGGTTAACAGCCGATCGCGCTAGCCAATTGCGCCACGGAGACAGTCCTGCTCCACTCTCACCACCATCAGAACATATCTTCAAAGCTATCAGCCCAAAGAAAAAAAGCGCCGCACCACCACCGGGTGGGCTCGAACCTCCAACCTTTCGGTTAACAGCCGATCGCGCTAGCCAATTGCGCCACGGAGACAGTCCTGCTCCACTCTCACCACCATCAGAACATATCTTCAAAGCTATCAGCCCAAAGAAAAAAAAGCACCGCACCACCACCGGGTGGGCTCGAACCTCCAACCTTTCGGTTAACAGCCGATCGCGCTAGCCAATTGCGCCACGGAGACAGTCGTGCTCCACTCTCACCACCATCAGAACATATCTTCAAAGCTATCAGCCCAAAGAAAAAAAAGCGCCGCACCACCACCGGGTAGGGCTCGAACCTCCAACCTTTCGGTTAACAGCCGATCGCGCTAGCCAATTGCGCCACGGAGACAGTCCTGCTCCACTCTCACCACCATCAGAACATATCTTCAAAGCTATCAGCCCAAAGAAAAAAAAGCGCCGCACCACCACCGGGTGGGCTCGAACCTCCGACCTTTCGGTTAACAGCCGATCGCGCTAGCCAATTGCGCCACGGAGACAGTCCTGCTCCACTCTCACCACCATCAGAACATATCTTCAAAGCTATCAGCCCAAAGAAAAAAAGCGCCGCACCACCACCGGGTGGGCTCGAACCTCCAACTTTTCGGTTAACAGCCGATCACGCTAGCCAATTGCGCCACGGAGACAGTCCTGCTCCACTCTCACCACCGTCAGAACATATCTTCAAAGCTATCAGCCCACAGAAAAAAAAGCGCCGCACAACCACCGGGTAGGCTCGAACCTCCGACTTTTCGGTTAACAGCCGATCGCGCTAGCCAATTGCGCCACGGAGACAGTCCTGCTCCACTCTCACCACCATAAGAACATATCTTCAGAGCTATCAGCCCAAAGAAAAAAAAGCGCCGCACCACCACCGGGTGGGCTCGAACCTCCGACCTTTCGGTTAACAGCCGATCGCGCTAGCCAATTGCGCCACGGAGACAGTCCTGCTCCACTCTCACCACCATCAGAACATATCTTCAAAGCTATCAGCCCAAAGAAAAAAAAGCGCCGCACCACCACCGGGTGGGCTCGAACCTCCAACTTTCGGTTAACAGCCGATCACGCTAGCCAATTGCGCCACGGAGACAGTCCTGCTCCACTCTCACGACCATCAGAACATATCTTCAAATCTATCAGCCCACAGAAAAAAAAGCGCCGCACAACCACCGGGTAGGCTCGAACCTCCAACTTTTCGGTTAACAGCCGATCGCGCTAGCCAATTGCGCCACGGAGACAGTCCTGCTCCACTCTCACCACCATAAGAACATATCTTCAAAGCTATCAGCCCAAAGAAAAAAAGCAACACACCACTCCCGGGAGGGCTCGAAACTCCAACCTTTCGGTCAACAGCCGATCGCGCTAGCCCATTGCGCCACGGAGACAGTCTTGCTCATCTCTCACCACCATCAGAATCATATCATCAAAGCTATCAGCCCAAAGAAAAAAAAAGCACCGCACCACCACCGGGTGGGCTCGAACCTCCAACCTTTCGGTTAACAGCCGATCGCGCTAGCCAACTGCGCCACGGAGACAGTCGTGCTCCACTCTCACCACCATCAGAACATATCTTCAAAGCTATCAGCCCAAAGAAAAAAAAGCGCCGCACCACCGCCGGGTGGGCTCGAACCTCCAACTTTCGGTTAACAGCCGATCGCGCTAGCCAATTGCGCCACGGAGACAGTCCTGCTCCACTCTCACCACCATCAGAACATATCTTCAAAGCTATCAGCCCAAAGAAAAAAAAGCGCCGCACCACCACCGGGTGGGCTCGAACCTCCAACCTTTCGGTTAACAGCCGATCGCGCTAGCCAATTGCGCCACGGAGACAGTCCTGCTCCACTCTCACCACCATCAGAACATATCTTCAAAGCTATCAGCCCAAAGAAAAAAAAGCGCCGCACCACCACCGGGTGGGCTCGAACCTCCAACTTTCGGTTAACAGCCGATCGCGCTAGCCAATTGCGCCACGGAGACAGTCCTGCTCCACTCTCACCACCATCAGAACATATCTTCAAAGCTATCAGCCCAAAGAAAAAAAAGCGCCGCACCACCACCGGGTAGGGCTCGAACCTCCAACTTTCGGTTAACAGCCGATCGCGCTAGCCAATTGCGCCACGGAGACAGTCTTGCTCCACTCTCACCACCATCAGAACATATCTTCAAAGCTATCAGCCCAAAGAAAAAAAAGCGCCGCACCACCACCGGTGGGCTCGAACCTCCAACCTTTCGGTTAACAGCCGATCGCGCTAGCCAATTGCGCCACGGAGACAGTCCTGCTCCACTCTCACCACCATCAGAACATATCTTCAAAGCTATCAGCCCAAAGAAAAAAAGCACCACACCACTCCGGGAGGGCTCGAAACTCCAACCTTTCGGTTAACAGCCGATCGCGCTAGCCATTGCGCCACGGAGACAGTCTTGCTCCATCTCTCACCACCATCAGAACATATCTTCAAAGCTATCAGCCCAAAGAAAAAAAAGCAGCCGCACCACCACCGGGTGGGCTCGAACCTCCAACCTTTCGGTTAACAGCCGATCGCGCTAGCCAATTGCGCCACGGAGACAGTCCTGCTCCACTCTCACCACCATCAGAACATATCTTCAAAGCTATCAGCCCAAAGAAAAAAAAGCGCCGCACCACCACCGGGTGGGCTCGAACCTCCAACCTTTCGGTTAACAGCCGATCGCGCTAGCCAATTGCGCCACGGAGACAGTCCTGCTCCACTCTCACCACCATCAGAACATATCTTCAAAGCTATCAGCCCAAAGAAAAAAAAGCGCCGCACCACCACCGGGTGGGCTCGAACCTCCAACCTTTCGGTTAACAGCCGATCGCGCTAGCCAATTGCGCCACGGAGACAGTCCTGCTCCACTCTCACCACCATCAGAACATATCTTCAAAGCTATCAGCCCAAAGAAAAAAAGCGCCGCACCACCACCGGGTGGGCTCGAACCTCCAACCTTTCGGTTAACAGCCGATCGCGCTAGCCAATTGCGCCACGGAGACAGTCCTGCTCCACTCTCACCACCATCAGAACATATCTTCAAAGCTATCAGCCCAAAGAAAAAAAAGCGCCGCACCACCACCGGGTGGGCTCGAACCTCCAACTTTCGGTTAACAGCCGATCGCGCTAGCCAATTGCGCCACGGAGACAGTCCTGCTCCACTCTCACCACCATCAGAACATATCTTCAAAGCTATCAGCCCAAAGAAAAAAAAGCGCCGCACCACCACCGGGTGGGCTCGAACCTCCAACCTTTCGGTTAACAGCCGATCGCGCTAGCCAATTGCGCCACGGAGACAGTCCTGCTCCACTCTCACCACCATCAGAACATATCTTCAAAGCTATCAGCCCAAAGAAAAAAAAGCGCCGCACCACCACCGGGTGGGCTCGAACCTCCAACTTTCGGTTAACAGCCGATCGCGCTAGCCAATTGCGCCACGGAGACAGTCCTGCTCCACTCTCACCACCATCAGAACATATCTTCAAAGCTATCAGCCCACAGAAAAAAAAGCGCCGCACCACCACCGGGTAGGGCTCGAACCTCCAACTTTCGGTTAACAGCCGATCGCGCTAGCCAATTGCGCCACGGAGACAGTCCTGCTCCACTCTCACCACCATCAGAACATATCTTCAAAGCTATCAGCCCAAAGAAAAAAAAGCGCCGCACCACCACCGGGTGGGCTCGAACCTCCGACCTTTCGGTTAACAGCCGATCGCGCTAGCCAATTGCGCCACGGAGACAGTCCTGCTCCACTCTCACCACCATCAGAACATATCTTCAAAGCTATCAGCCCAAAGAAAAAAAAGCGCCGCACCACCACCGGGTGGGCTCGAACCTCCAACTTTCCGGTTAACAGCCGATCACGCTAGCCAATTGCGCCACGGAGACAGTCCTGCTCCACTCTCACCACCATCAGAACATATCTTCAAAGCTATCAGCCCAAAGAAAAAAAAGCGCCGCACCACCACCGGGTGGGCTCGAACCTCCAACCTTTCGGTTAACAGCCGATCGCGCTAGCCAATTGCGCCACGGAGACAGTCCTGCTCCACTCTCACCACCATCAGAACATATCTTCAAAGCTATCAGCCCAAAGAAAAAAAAAGCGCCGCACCACCACCGGGTGGGCTCGAACCTCCAACCTTTCGGTTAACAGCCGATCGCGCTAGCCAATTGCGCCACGGAGACAGTCCTGCTCCACTCTCACCACCATCAGAACATATCTTCAAAGCTATCAGCCCAAAGAAAAAAAGCAGCCGCACCACCACCGGGTAGGGCTCGAACCTCCAACTTTCGGTTAACAGCCGATCGCGCTAGCCAATTGCGCCACGGAGACAGTCCTGCTCCACTCTCACCACCATCAGAACATATCTTCAAAGCTATCAGCCCAAAGAAAAAAAAGCGCTGCACCACCACCGGGTGGGCTCGAACCTCCAACCTTTCGGTTAACAGCCGATCGCGCTAGCCAATTGCGCCACGGAGACAGTCCTGCTCCACTCTCACCACCATCAGAACATATCTTCAAAGCTATCAGCCCAAAGAAAAAAAAGCGCCGCACCACCACCGGGTGGGCTCGAACCTCCAACCTTTCGGTTAACAGCCGATCGCGCTAGCCAATTGCGCCACGGAGACAGTCCTGCTCCACTCTCACCACCATCAGAACATATCTTCAAAGCTATCAGCCCAAAGAAAAAAAGCGCAGCACCACCACCGGGTGGGCTCGAAACCTCCACCTTTCGGTTACAGCCGATCGCGCTAGCCAATTGCGCCACGGAGACAGTCTTGCTCCACTCTCACCACCATCAGAACATATCTTCAAAGCTATCAGCCCAAAGAAAAAAAAGCGCCTGCACCACCACCGGGTGGGCTCGAACCTCCTAACTTTCGGTTAACAGCCGATCGCGCTAGCCAATTGCGCCACGGAGACAGTCCTGCTCCACTCTCACCACCATCAGAACATATCTTCAAAGCTATCAGCCCAAAGAAAAAAAAGCGCGCACCACCACCGGGTAGGGCTCGAACCTCCAACTTTTCGGTTAACAGCCGATCGCGCTAGCCAATTGCGCCACGGAGACAGTCTTGCTCCACTCTCACCACCATCAGAACATATCTTCAAGCTATCAGCCCAAAGAAAAAAAAGCGCCGCACCACCACCGGGTGGGCTCGAACCTCCAACCTTTCGGTTAACAGCCGATCGCGCTAGCCAATTGCGCCACGGAGACAGTCCTGCTCCACTCTCACCACCATCAGAACATATCTTCAAAGCTATCAGCCCAAAGAAAAAAAGCGCCGCACCACCACCGGGTGGGCTCGAACCTCCAACCTTTCGGTTAACAGCCGATCGCGCTAGCCAATTGCGCCACGGAGACAGTCCTGCTCCACTCTCACCACCATCAGAACATATCTTCAAAGCTATCAGCCCAAAGAAAAAAAAGCGCCGCACCACCACCGGGTGGGCTCGAACCTCCGACCTTTTCGGTTAACAGCCGATCGCGCTAGCCAATTGCGCCACGGAGACAGTCCTGCTCCACTCTCACCACCATCAGAACATATCTTCAAAGCTATCAGCCCAAAGAAAAAAAAGCGCCGCACCACCACCGGGTGGGCTCGAACCTCCAACTTTCGGTTAACAGCCGATCAGCGCTAGCCAATTGCGCCACGGAGACAGTCCTGCTCCACTCTCACCACCATCAGAACATATCTTCAAAGCTATCAGCCCAAAGAAAAAAAAGCGCCGCACCACCACCGGGTGGGCTCGAACCTCCAACCTTTCGGTTAACAGCCGATCGCGCTAGCCAATTGCGCCACGGAGACAGTCCTGCTCCACTCTCACCACCATCAGAACATATCTTCAAAGCTATCAGCCCAAAGAAAAAAAAGCGCCGCACCACCACCGGGTGGGCTCGAACCTCCAACCTTTCGGTTAACAGCCGATCGCGCTAGCCAATTGCGCCACGGAGACAGTCCTGCTCCACTCTCACCACCATCAGAACATATCTTCAAAGCTATCAGCCCAAAGAAAAAAAGCGCCGCACCACCACCGGGTGGGCTCGAACCTCCAACCTTTCGGTTAACAGCCGATCGCGCTAGCCAATTGCGCCACGGAGACAGTCGTGCTCCACTCTCACCACCATCAGAACATATCTTCAAAGCTATCAGCCCAAAGAAAAAAAGCGCCGCACCACCACCGGGTGGGCTCGAACCTCCAACCTTTCGGTTAACAGCCGATCGCGCTAGCCAATTGCGCCACGGAGACAGTCCTGCTCCACTCTCACCACCATCAGAACATATCTTCAAAGCTATCAGCCCAAAGAAAAAAAGCACCGCACCACCACCGGGGGGCTCGAACCTCCAACTTTCGGTTAACAGCCGATCGCGCTAGCCAATTGCGCCACGGAGACAGTCTGCTCCACTCTCACCACCATCAGAACATATCTTCAAAGCTATCAGCCCAAAGAAAAAAAAGCGCCGCACCACCACCGGGTGGGCTCGAACCTCCAACCTTTCGGTTAACAGCCGATCGCGCTAGCCAATTGCGCCACGGAGACAGTCCTGCTCCACTCTCACCACCATCAGAACATATCTTCAAAGCTATCAGCCCAAAGAAAAAAAAGCGCCGCACCACCACCGGGTGGGCTCGAACCTCCAACTTTCGGTTAACAGCCGATCACGCTAGCCAATTGCGCCACGGAGACAGTCCTGCTCCACTCTCACCACCATCAGAACATATCTTCAAAGCTATCAGCCCACAGAAAAAAAAAGCGCCGCACAACCACCGGGTAGGCTCGAACCTCCAACTTTTCGGTTAACAGCCGATCGCGCTAGCCAATTGCGCCACGGAGACAGTCCTGCTCCACTCTCACCACCATAAGAACATATCTTCAAAGCTATCAGCCCAAAGAAAAAAAGCAACACACCACTCCGGGAGGGCTCGAAACTCCAACCTTTCGGTTAACAGCCGATCGCGCTAGCCCATTGCGCCACGGAGACAGTCTTGCTCATCTCTCACCACCATCAGAACATATTGTTGCGGGTTCGCGGCTATGCAGCTATGCGGGCGGTGCGAAGAAGAAGACGACGACGTTTTTGGGCTGTTCGAAAATACACAACGGCTGCCATCTTGACTGCTGGAGTACTTTTCTACTCTAAAGTAGTAAATACATTCGCAACATTTTGGTGGTGGCGCTGGGTACGACGCAAGACGGAACTTCGAAGCGGACGTGTTCTCGACTGCCCGACCATGGCAACAGAAACCAATTCTGCCGCTCCTGTTTCAGCCGCGACTCCGGCGCAGCCTGTACAGCCGGTCGTATTGACGCAACCGCGCGACCCTGGCAACTTCTGCGGCACCGACCATGTTGACGTTGACGACTGGATTCCGAAGTTCGAGCGGTTTGCAGCAGTGTACCGGTGGGACCCTACGATGATGCTCGCCAACGTTGGCTTCTATCTCTGCGGAACAGCTGGCGCGTGGTTCGAGGCTCATGAAGCGGACATAACCAGCTGGGATACTTGCAAACAGAAGCTTCGTGACCTGTTTGGTAAGGCCGTCGGACGCCAGCGGGCCGCTTCTAAAGAACTCTCTGGTCGGGCACAAACTACGACCGAATCATATGTCACCTACATCCTTGACGTTCTCGCCCTTTGCCATCGTGCCGACCCCAACATGTCCGAGGAAGACAAAGTAAGCCATTTACTTAAAGGCATTGCAGATGATGCTTTTAACATACTGGTTTCCAAAGACTGTTCCACCATTGATGACATCATCAAAGAGTGCCGCCGATTCGAAGAGCTGAAGAGTCGCCGGGTCGCCAAGAATTTCTTGCGACTTCCGAACACGGCCGCTACGTCATCTTGCGAGGACCTTCAGCCGCCATGCAGTCAACCACATAACAACGAAAGTGTGGTTCGCATCGTTCGTAGAGAAATCGAGGCCGCGTCTCCGTCTTTTCTGACCCGCCCATCTGATGATCGACCAACGATCTCGTTGATCCAACAGGTCGTGAGAGAGGAGCTGGCAAACGTTGGGCTGCAGCCTGTGTGTTCGTTGACGGAACCTCGGGTCAGTACCATAGCGCCTTCTCCTGCACCAGAAAGATTCCGCCGCTATCGTGATCCTGCTCAGTGGAGGACACAGGACGACAAGCCTATATGTTTTCATTGTCATGGTGTAGGACACATCTCCCGCTACTGTCGTTTCCGCACGTATCCACCTCGGTCGTTTCCTGGCTATCGACGTGACGACAACCACCGGCCCCTGCAGTACAGCGCTCGTGACGATGGACCGTACAATGGCACTCCTGCGACACCAGTCCGCCGGTCCAGCCGTTCGCCGTCCCCGCATGACCGTCGCTCCAGGTCACCTCAGCACCGCCGCTATTCGTCGCCCCACCCTAGTGGACGCCCTTCTTCGGAAAACTGAGCAATGCAGCTCCCGGAGGTGACGCTGCATTGGACTCCCGACCTGAAAACCCTCTGCTGACCTTGACTACGGACAAGAACCTGCTTGATGTAGAAGTGGATGGCCTTCCTGTTACTGCCCTTATTGACACCGGCGCACATATTTCAATTCTGAGCTCTGACCTCCGTGCACGATTAAACAAGGTCCTTACGCCGCCAGAGTCCCTATTTGTACGTGTCGCTAGTGGAGCGACCCCGGCTGTGCTCGGAATGTGCACCGCGCGTGTGAGATTCGCCGACCGCCAGACGTCCGTTCTATTCCATGTTCTCGCTCACTGTCCACATGACGTCATCCTTGGACTCGATTTTTTGTCCGACCACTCCGCTGTAATTGACTGCTCAGCCGGCGTCGTGCAACTTGACTTGCCTGCGGCCACCGAAGAGTCGAAGATGGTACAGAACAAGCTTTCGTGCGCTGAGTTTGTTCGCCTCCCACCCCAAGCCCTAACTTGTGTCACAGTTGAACCATATCCCAGTGTTCCGGATGGGGATTACGTGGTCTTTCCCTCTCCCGGTGTTTTATTGGCCCGCAACGTTTCCTCCCCGTACACCATATTAACTGTCACAGCGAACAAGACGTGCCTTCCTCTTCTGAACTTCGGACTCAGCCCTCAAATCCTACCACAAGGCATTGTTCTCGCCACTCTTTCACCGTCACACGAGTGCCAGATCTCATCAGTGTCACGTGAACTGGCCACAGTCGCCTCGCCGAACCCGCATAGCACCGACGCAGCCAAATCTACACGGCTCAACAATGTAACTAAGATGATTGCCTCAGACCTCTTGCCGTCTCAGGTCAAAGACCTCACTGATCTTCTCACGAGCTATTCGGACATATTTGACTTTGACGGTAGGCCCATAGTCAAACATCGCAAGTCAAACATCGCATTAATACCGGTGATGCAGCTCCAATTCACAGGCGTCCCTATCGAGTGTCACCATCAGAACGCCAAGTTATCCAACAGGAGGTGAATAAGATGCTCACAAAAGGCATCATAGAGCCCTCATCGAGTCCGTGGGCGTCCCCTGTAGTCTTAGTTAAAAAGAAGGACAATACCTGGCGTTTCTGCGTGGACTATCGGCATTTAAACAAGGTCACCAAAAGGGATGTCTACCCGCTTCCTCGTATTGATGATGCCCTGGACTGCCTTCATGGCGCAACCTATTTTTCTTCGATAGACTTACGCTCCGGTTACTGGCAGATCGCCGTGGACGACCTCGACCGGGAGAAGACCGCCTTTGTAACGCCTGACGGTCTCTACCAATTCAAGGTAATGCCGTTTGGCTTGTGCAATGCGCCGGCAACGTTCGAGCGGATGATGGACACGCTTTTGCGCAGCTTTAAATGGTCTATCTGCCTGTGTTATCTGGACGACGTGATTGTGTTTGCCCCAACCTTTAAGTCTCACCTCGAGCGCCTTTCCTCAATTCTTTCAGTATTTCGAGAGGCTGGGCTCCAACTTAATTCCTCGAAATGCCATTTTGGGCATCGCCAAGTTACTATTCTAGGGCATCTCGTTGACTCCTCCGGCATCCGCCCCGATCCCGACAAAGTCCGAGCTGTCCTGGATTTTCCTGTACCGACTTGTGTCAAGGACGTTCGAAGTTTTGTGGGCCTATGCTCATATTTCCGACGATTTGTCAGAAACTTCGCAGAGGTCGCACGCCCCCTCACTGATCTTTTGAAGAAAGATGTACCATTTGAGTGGGGTCCTGATCAAGGCACGGCCTTTTCCCAGCTCATAACACTTCTGACCACGCCACCGATTCTCGCCCACTTCGACCCGTCTGCTCCAACCGAGGTCCGCACTGATGCTAGTGGCTACGGTATTGGCGCGGTTTTAGCCCAGCGTCAATCCGGTCACGATCGAGTTCTTGCGTATGCCAGCCGGCTCCTTTCTCCTGCCGAACGCAATTACTCTATTACGGAACGCGAGTGCCTGGCGCTTGTATGGGCAGTTGGTAAATTCCGCCCCTATTTATATGGCCGGCCTTTCACAGTTACCACTGACCATCACGCTCTATGCTGGCTTTCAGCCCTCAAAGATCCAACGGGGCGCCTTGCTCGTTGGGCTCTGCGCCTCCAGGAATTCACATACACAGTGGTTTACAAGTCTGGCCGTTTACACCAAGACGCCGACTGCCTCTCTCGGTACCCCGTTGACGCTCCAGATCTAGTAACCGACGACGCGTCCATCTGTATTTCCTCGCTCTCTGCTTTCGGCAACATGGGATGTGAGCAACGGCGTGACGCGTCCCTACGCGAGCTAATCGACCGCCTGAACACAGGCTGTACAGACAGTTCGCTTCGCATGTTCGTTGTCATAGACGGCATTTTATACCGCCGCAACATGCACCATGTGGGAAACGAACTACTACTCGTAATACCCACTCATTTGCACTCGACCGTACTTCAGCAACTACATGATGTACCAACGGCTGGCCACCTTGGTGTTGCCAGAACGTACGACCGTGTCCGCCGACGCTTTTTCTGGCCCGGCCTCTACCGTTCTGTACAACGTTATGTTAGGTCTTGTGAGTCGTGCCAACGCCGCAAAAGGCCAGCGGTACACCCCGCCGGGCTCCTTCAACCGATCGACGTACCTGCCGAGCCTTTCTATCGTGTCGGCCTCGACCTGCTGGGCCCTTTCCCTCTTTCTACCGACGGTAACAGGTGGGTCGCCGTCGCCATAGATTACTCGACCCGTTTCGCAATTACGAGACCTCTTCCAAGCAGCTGCGCTACAGATGTCGCCGACTTTTTGATTCAAGACGTCATCTTACATCATGGTGCTCCTCGTCAACTGGTCACCGATCGCGGTCGCTACTTTTTATCTAAGGTAATTGACGATCTACTTCGTTCTTGTGCAACCAAGCACAAGCTTACGACGGCCTACCATCCTCAAACAAACGGCCTCACAGAACGTCTGAATCGCACACTCACTGACATGCTCGCCATGTACGTGTCGACGGATCATCGTGACTGGGACATTGCGCTACCCTTTGTCACTTTCGCTTACAATAGCTCACGCCACGACACTGCTGGATATTCTCCCTTTTACCTTTTGTATGGAAGAGACCCGACATTGCCGTTCGACACGCTTGTACCCAACCCTACCGACCTGTCCACAGCATATGCTCGCCGCGCTATTAGCACCGCGGAGAAAGCCCGTCAGATTGCCCACCAGCGCCTTTCGGACTCGCAGCTCCGTCAGAAACGTAGCTATGACAGCCACCATCGGGACGTCCACTTTAGTCCAGGTGACCCTCGTTCTTCTGTGGACTCCGTCGCGACATGTTGGTCTGGCTGAAAAGCTTCTACCCAAGTATTCCGGACCTTATCGTGTGCTACGGCAGGTAACTGATGTTACCTATGAAATAGCACCTCTAAACCCTTCGATACCTTCCACATCTTCCGACATCGTCCACGTCGCTCGCCTCAAGCCGTACATCTCGTCCAACACCTGCTAACAAGCGCCGGGTCGGCGCTTTTCGCCGCCGGAGGTCGATGTTGCGGGTTCGCGGCTATGCAGCTATGCGGGCGGTGCGAAGAAGAAGACGACGACGTTTTTGGGCTGTTCGAAATACACAACGGCTGCCATCTTGACTGCTGGAGTACTTTTCTACTCTAAAGTAGTAAATACATTCGCAACAATATCTTCAAAGCTATCAGCCCAAAGAAAAAAAAGCACCGCACCACCACCGGGTGGGCTCGAACCTCCAACCTTTCGGTTAACAGCCGATCGAGTTCTTGCGTATGCCAGCCGGCTCCTTTCTCCTGCCGAACGCAATTACTCTATTACGGAACGCGAGTGCCTGGCGCTTGTATGGGCAGTTGGTAAATTCCGCCCCTATTTATATGGCCGGCCTTTCACAGTTACCACTGACCATCACGCTCTATGCTGGCTTTCAGCCCTCAAAGATCCAACGGGGCGCCTTGCTCGTTGGGCTCTGCGCCTCCAGGAATTCACATACACAGTGGTTTACAAGTCTGGCCGTTTACACCAAGACGCCGACTGCCTCTCTCGGTACCCCGTTGACGCTCCAGATCTAGTAACCGACGACGCGTCCATCTGTATTTCCTCGCTCTCTGCTTTCGGCAACATGGGATGTGAGCAACGGCGTGACGCGTCCCTACGCGAGCTAATCGACCGCCTGAACACAGGCTGTACAGACAGTTCGCTTCGCATGTTCGTTGTCATAGACGGCATTTTATACCGCCGCAACATGCACCATGTGGGAAACGAACTACTACTCGTAATACCCACTCATTTGCACTCGACCGTACTTCAGCAACTACATGATGTACCAACGGCTGGCCACCTTGGTGTTGCCAGAACGTACGACCGTGTCCGCCGACGCTTTTTCTGGCCCGGCCTCTACCGTTCTGTACAACGTTATGTTAGGTCTTGTGAGTCGTGCCAACGCCGCAAAAGGCCAGCGGTACACCCCGCCGGGCTCCTTCAACCGATCGACGTACCTGCCGAGCCTTTCTATCGTGTCGGCCTCGACCTGCTGGGCCCTTTCCCTCTTTCTACCGACGGTAACAGGTGGGTCGCCGTCGCCATAGATTACTCGACCCGTTTCGCAATTACGAGACCTCTTCCAAGCAGCTGCGCTACAGATGTCGCCGACTTTTTGATTCAAGACGTCATCTTACATCATGGTGCTCCTCGTCAACTGGTCACCGATCGCGGTCGCTACTTTTTATCTAAGGTAATTGACGATCTACTTCGTTCTTGTGCAACCAAGCACAAGCTTACGACGGCCTACCATCCTCAAACAAACGGCCTCACAGAACGTCTGAATCGCACACTCACTGACATGCTCGCCATGTACGTGTCGACGGATCATCGTGACTGGGACATTGCGCTACCCTTTGTCACTTTCGCTTACAATAGCTCACGCCACGACACTGCTGGATATTCTCCCTTTTACCTTTTGTATGGAAGAGACCCGACATTGCCGTTCGACACGCTTGTACCCAACCCTACCGACCTGTCCACAGCATATGCTCGCCGCGCTATTAGCACCGCGGAGAAAGCCCGTCAGATTGCCCACCAGCGCCTTTCGGACTCGCAGCTCCGTCAGAAACGTAGCTATGACAGCCACCATCGGGACGTCCACTTTAGTCCAGGTGACCTCGTTCTTCTGTGGACTCCGTCGCGACATGTTGGTCTGGCTGAAAAGCTTCTACCCAAGTATCACGGACCTTATCGGTGTACGGCAGGTAACTGATTTACCTATGAAATGCACCTCTAACCTTCGATACTTCAACATCTTCGAATTACACGTGCTCGCTCAAGCCGCTACATCTCGTCCAACCAACTGCTAAACAAGCGCCGGGTCGGCGCTTTTCGCCGCCGGAGGTCATGTTGCGGGTGCGCGGCTATGCAGCTATGCGGGCGGTGCGAAGAAAGAAGACGAGACGTTTTTGGGCTGTTCGAAACCACAACGGCTGCCATCTTGACTGCTGGAGTACTTTTCATCTAAAGTAGGAAATACATTCGCAACATATCTTCAAAGCTATCAGCCCAAAGAAAAAAAAGCGCCGCACCACCACCGGGTGGGCTCGAACCTCCAACCTTTCGGTTAACAGCCGATCGCGCTAGCCAATTGCGCCACGGAGACAGTCCTCTCCACTCTCACCACCATCAGAACTTATCTTCAAAGCTATCAGCCCAAAGAAAAAAAGCGACACACCGTCCCCGGGTGGGCTCGAACCTCCAACTTTTCGGTTAACAGCCGATCGCGCTAGCCAATTGCGCCACGGGGATAGTCCTGCTCCACTCTCACCAACATCAGAACATATCTTCAAAGCTATAAGCCTAAAGAAAAAAAAGCGCCGCACCACCACCAGGTGGGCTCGAACCTCCAACTTTCGGTTAACAGCCGATCGCGCTAGCCAATTGCGCCACGGAGACAGTCCTGCTCCACTCTCACCACCATCAGAACATATCTTCAAAGCTATCAGCCCAAAGAAAAAAAAGCGCCTGCACAACCACCGGGTGGGCTCGAACCTCCAACCTTTCGGTTAACAGCCGATCGCGCTAGCCAATTGCGCCACGGAGACAGTCCTGCTCCACTCTCACCACCATCAGAACATATCTTCAAAGCTATCAGCCCAAAGAAAAAAAAGCGCCGCACCACCACCGGGTGGGCTCGAACCTCCAACCTTTCGGTTAACAGCCGATCGCGCTAGCCAATTGCGCCACGGAGACAGTCCTGCTCCACTCTCACCACCATCAGAACATATCTTCAAAGCTATCAGCCCAAAGAAAAAAAAGCGCCGCACCACCACCGGGTGGGCTCGAACCTCCAACTTTCGGTTAACAGCCGATCGCGCTAGCCAATTGCGCCACGGAGACAGTCCTGCTCCACTCTCACCACCATCAGAACATATCTTCAAAGCTATCAGCCCAAAGAAAAAAAAGCGCCGCACCACCACCGGGTAGGGCTCGAACCTCCAACCTTTCGGTTAACAGCCGATCGCGCTAGCCAATTGCGCCACGGAGACAGTCCTGCTCCACTCTCACCACCATCAGAACATATCTTCAAAGCTATCAGCCCAAAGAAAAAAAGCGCCGCACCACCACCGGGTGGGCTCGAACCTCCAACCTTTCGGTTAACAGCCGATCGCGCTAGCCAATTGCGCCACGGAGACAGTCCTGCTCCACTCTCACCACCATCAGAACATATCTTCAAAGCTATCAGCCCAAAGAAAAAAAGCGCCGCACCACCACCGGGTGGGCTCGAACCTCCAACCTTTCGGTTAACAGCCGATCACGCTAGCCAATTGCGCCACGGAGACAGTCCTGCTCCACTCTCACCACCATCAGAACATATCTTCAAAGCTATCAGCCCACAGAAAAAAAAGCGCCGCACCACCACCGGGTAGGCTCGAACCTCCGACCTTTCGGTTAACAGCCGATCGCGCTAGCCAATTGCGCCACGGAGACAGTCCTGCTCCACTCTCACCACCATCAGAACATATCTTCAAAGCTATCAGCCCAAAGAAAAAAAAGCGCCGCACCACCACCGGGTGGGCTCGAACCTCCAACCTTTCGGTTAACAGCCGATCGCGCTAGCCAATTGCGCCACGGAGACAGTCCTGCTCCACTCTCACCACCATCAGAACATATCTTCAAAGCTATCAGCCCAAAGAAAAAAAGCGCCGCACCACCACCGGGTGGGCTCGAACCTCCAACCTTTCGGTTAACAGCCGATCGCGCTAGCCAATTGCGCCACGGAGACAGTCCTGCTCCACTCTCACCACCATCAGAACATATCTTCAAAGCTATCAGCCCAAAGAAAAAAAGCGCCGCACCACCACCGGGTGGGCTCGAACCTCCAACTTTCGGTTAACAGCCGATCGCGCTAGCCAATTGCGCCACGGAGACAGTCCTGCTCCACTCTCACCACCATCAGAACATATCTTCAAAGCTATCAGCCCAAAGAAAAAAAAGCGCCGCACCACCACCGGGTGGGCTCGAACCTCCAACCTTTCGGTTAACAGCCGATCGCGCTAGCCAATTGCGCCACGGAGACAGTCCTGCTCCACTCTCACCACCATCAGAACATATCTTCAAAGCTATCAGCCCAAAGAAAAAAAAGCGCCGCACCACCACCGGGTGGGCTCGAACCTCCAACCTTTCGGTTAACAGCCGATCGCGCTAGCCAATTGCGCCACGGAGACAGTCCTGCTCCACTCTCACCACCATCAGAACATATCTTCAAAGCTATCAGCCCAAAGAAAAAAAAAGCGCCGCACCACCACCGGGTAGGGCTCGAACCTCCAACTTTTCGGTTAACAGCCGATCGCGCTAGCCAATTGCGCCACGGAGACAGTCCTGCTCCACTCTCACCACCATCAGAACATTATCTTCAGAAGCTATCAGCCCAGAAGAAAAAAAAGCGCCGCACCACCACCGGGTGGGCTCGAACCTCCAACCTTTCGGTTAACAGCCGATCGCGCTAGCCAATTGCGCCACGGAGACAGTCCTGCTCCACTCTCACCACCATCAGAACATATCTTCAAAGCTATCAGCCCAAAGAAAAAAAAGCGCCGCACCACCACCGGGTGGGCTCGAACCTCCAACCTTTCGGTTAACAGCCGATCGCGCTAGCCAATTGCGCCACGGAGACAGTCCTGCTCCACTCTCACCACCATCAGAACATATCTTCAAAGCTATCAGCCCAAAGAAAAAAAGCGCCACACCACCCCGGGTAGGGCTCGAACCTCCAACCTTTTCGGTTAACAGCCGATCGCGCTAGCCAATTGCGCCACGGAGACAGTCCTGCTCCACTCTCACCACCATCAGAACATATCTTCAAAGCTATCAGCCCAAAGAAAAAAAGCGCCGCACCACCACCGGGTGGGCTCGAACCTCCAACTTTCGGTTAACAGCCGATCGCGCTAGCCAATTGCGCCACGGAGACAGTCCTGCTCCACTCTCACCACCATCAGAACATATCTTCAAAGCTATCAGCCCAAAGAAAAAAAAGCGCCGCACCACCACCGGGTGGGCTCGAACCTCCACCTTTTCGGTTAACAGCCGATCGCGCTAGCCAATTGCGCCACGGAGACAGTCCTGCTCCACTCTCACCACCATCAGAACATATCTTCAAAGCTATCAGCCCAAAGAAAAAAAAGCGCCGCACCACCACCGGGTGGGCTCGAACCTCCAACCTTTCGGTTAACAGCCGATCGCGCTAGCCAATTGCGCCACGGAGACAGTCCTGCTCCACTCTCACCACCATCAGAACATATCTTCAAAGCTATCAGCCCAAAGAAAAAAAAGCGCCGCACCACCACCGGGTGGGCTCGAACCTCCAACTTTCGGTTAACAGCCGATCGCGCTAGCCAATTGCGCCACGGAGACAGTCCTGCTCCACTCTCACCACCATCAGAACATATCTTCAAAGCTATCAGCCCACAGAAAAAAAAGCGCCGCACAACCACCGGGTAGGCTCGAACCTCCAACTTTTCGGTTAACAGCCGATCGCGCTAGCCAATTGCGCCACGGAGACAGTCCTGCTCCACTCTCACCACCATCAGAACATATCTTCAAAGCTATCAGCCCAAAGAAAAAAAGCGCCGCACCACCACCGGGTGGGCTCGAACCTCCGACCTTTTGGTTAACAGCCGATCGCGCTAGCCAATTGCGCCACGGAGACAGTCCTGCTCCACTCTCACCACCATCAGAACATATCTTCAAAGCTATCAGCCCAAAGAAAAAAAAGCGCCGCACCACCACCGGGTGGCTCGAACCTCCAACTTTCCGGTTAACAGCCGATCGCGCTAGCCAATTGCGCCACGGAGACAGTCCTGCTCCACTCTCACCACCATCAGAACATATCTTCAAAGCTATCAGCCCAAAGAAAAAAAGCGCCGCACCACCACCGGGTGGGCTCGAA
This sequence comes from Rhipicephalus microplus, assembly GCF_013339725.1. Classification (NCBI taxonomy): domain Eukaryota; kingdom Metazoa; phylum Arthropoda; class Arachnida; order Ixodida; family Ixodidae; genus Rhipicephalus; species Rhipicephalus microplus. The sequence continues at coordinate 57,564 of NW_023611346.1, forward strand.
CCTCCAACCTTCGGTTAACAGCCGATCGCGCTAGCCAATTGCGCCACGGAGACAGTCTTGCTCCACTCTCACCACCATCAGAACATATCTTCAAAGCTATCAGCACAAAGAAAAAAAGCGCCGCACCACCACCGGGTGGGCTCGAACCTCCAACCTTTCGGTTAACAGCCGATCGCGCTAGCCAACTGCGCCACGGAGACAGTCGTGCTCCACTCTCACCACCATCAGAACATATCTTCAAAGCTATCAGCCCAAACAAAAAAAGCGCCGCACCACCGCCGGGTGGGCTCGAAACTCCAACCTTTCGGTTAACAGCCGATCGCGCTAGCCAATTGCGCCACGGAGACAGTCCTGCTTCACTCTCACCACCATCAGAACATATCTTCAAAGCTATCAGCCAAAGAAAAAAAAGCGCCATACCACCACCGGGTGGGCTCGAACCTCCGACCTTTGGTTAACAGCCGATCGCGCTAGCCAATTGCGCCATGGAGACAGTCCTGCTCCACTCTCACCACCATCAGAACATATCTTCAAAGCTATCAGCCCAAAGAAAAAAAAGCACCGCACCACCACCGGGTGGGCTCGAACCTCCAACTTTTCGGTTAACAGCCGATCACGCTAGCCAATTGCGCCACGGAGACAGTCCTGCTCCACTCTCACCACCATCAGAACATATCTTCAAAGCTATCAGCCCACAGAAAAAAAAGCGCCGCACCACCACCGGGTAGGCTCGAACCTCCAACTTTTCGGTTAACAGCCGATCGCGCTAGCCAATTGCGCCACGGAGACAGTCCTGCTCCACTCTCACCACCATCAGAACATATCTTCAAAGCTATCAGCCCAAAGAAAAAAAAGCGCCGCACCACCACCGGGTGGGCTCGAACCTCCAACCTTTCGGTTAACAGCCGATCGCGCTAGCCAATTGCGCCACGGAGACAGTCCTGCTCCACTCTCACCACCATCAGAACATATCTTCAAAGCTATCAGCCCAAAGAAAAAAAGCGCCGCACCACCACCGGGTGGGCTCGAACCTCCAACCTTTCGGTTAACAGCCGATCACGCTAGCCAATTGCGCCACGGAGACAGTCCTGCTCCACTCTCACCACCATCAGAACATATCTTCAAAGCTATCAGCCCAAAGAAAAAAAAAGCGCCGCACCACCACCGGGTGGGCTCGAACCTCCAACTTTCGGTAACAGCCGATCGCGCTAGCCAATTGCGCCACGGAGACAGTCCTGCTCCACTCTCACCCCTAAGAACATATCTTCAAAGCTATCAGCCCAACGAAAAAAGCGCCGCACACCACTCGGGTAGGCTCGAACCCTCCGACCTTTTCGGTTAACCGCCGATCGCGCTAGCCAATTGCGCCACGGAGACAGTCCTGCTCCACTCTCACCACCATCAGAACATATCTTCAAAGCTATCAGCCCAAAGAAAAAAAGCGCCGCACCACCACCGGGTGGGCTCGAACCTCCAACTTTCTGGTTAACAGCCGATCGCGCTAGCCAATTGCGCCACGGAGACAGTCCTGCTCCACTCTCACCACCATCAGAACATATCTTCAAAGCTATCAGCCCACAGAAAAAAAGCGCCGCACCACCACCGGGTGGGCTCGAACCTCCAACTTTTCGGTTAACAGCCGATCACGCTAGCCAATTGCGCCACGGAGACAGTCCTGCTCCACTCTCACCACCATCAGAACATATCTTCAAAGCTATCAGCCAAAGAAAAAAAGCGCCGCACCACCACCGGGTGGGCTCGAACCTCCAACCTTTCGGTTAACAGCCGATCGCGCTAGCCAATTGCGCCACGGAGACAGTCCTGCTCCACTCTCACCACCATCAGAACATATCTTCAAAGCTATCAGCCCACAGAAAAAAAAGCGCCGCACCACCACCGGGTGGGCTCGAACCTCCGACTTTTCGGTTAACAGCCGATCGCGCTAGCCAATTGCGCCACGGAGACAGTCCTGCTCCACTCTCACCACCATCAGAACATATCTTCAAGCTATCAGCCCAAAGAAAAAAAAGCACCGCACCACCACCGGGTGGGCTCGAACCTCCAACCTTTTCGGTTAACAGCCGATCGCGCTAGCCAATTGCGCCACGGAGACAGTCCTGCTCCACTCTCACCACCAGTCAGAACATATCTTCAAAGCTATCAGCCCAAAGAAAAAAAAGCGCCGCACCACCACCGGGTGGGCTCGAACCTCCAACTTTCGGTTAACAGCCGATCGCGCTAGCCAATTGCGCCACGGAGACAGTCCTGCTCCACTCTCACCACCAGTCAGAACATATCTTCAAAGCTATCAGCCCAAAGAAAAAAAGCGCTGCACACCACCCGGGTGGGCTCGAACCTCCAACCTTTCGGTTAACAGCCGATCGCGCTAGCCCATTAGCGCCACGGAGGACAGTCCTTGCTCCACTCTCACCATCATCAGAACATATCTTCAAAGCTATCAGCGCAAAGAAAAAAAAGCGCTGCACCACCACCAGGTGGGCTCGAACCTCCAACCTTTCGGTTAACAGCCGATCGCGCTAGCCCATTGCGCCACGGAGACAGTCTTGCTCCACTCTCACCACCATCAGAACATAACTTCAAAGCTATCAGCGCAAAGAAAAAAGCAACACACCACTCCCGGGAGGGCTTCGAACCTCCAACCTTTCGGTTAACAGCCGATCACGCTAGCCAATTGCGCCACGGAGACAGTCTTACTCTACTCTCACAACCATCAGAACATAACTTCAAAGCTATCAGCCCACAGAAAAAAAAGCGCCGCACCACCACCGGGAGAGCTCGAACCTCCAACTTTTCGGTTAACAGCCGATCGCGCTAGCCAATTGCGCCACGTAGACTGTCCTGCTCCACTCTCACCACCGTGAGAAAATTTCTTCAGAGCTATCAGCCCAAAGAAAAAAAGCACTGCACCACCACCGGGTGGGCTCGAACCTCCAACCTTACGGTTAACAGCCGATCGCGCTAGCCAATTGCCCCACGGAGACAGTCGTGCTCCACTCTCACCATCGTCAGAACATTTCTTCAGAGCTATCACCCCAAAGAAAAAAAAGCGCCGCACCACCACCGGTTGGGCTCGAACCTCAAACCTTTCGGTTAACAGCCGATCGCGCTAGCCAATTGCGCCACGAAGACTGTCCTGCTCCAATCTCACCACCATCAGAACTTATCTTCAAAGCTATTACCGCAAAGAAAAAAGCAACACACCACTCCTGGGAGGGCTCGAGACTCCAACCTTTAGGTTAACAGCCGATCGCGCTAGCCCATTGCGCCACGGAGGCAGTCTTGCTCCACTCTCACCATCATCAGAACATATCTTCAAAGCTATCAGCGCAAAGAAAAAAAAGCGCCGCACCACATCCGGGTGGGCTCGAACCTCCACCCTTTCGGTTAACAGCCGATCGCGCTAGCCCATTGCGCCACGGAGACAGTCTTGCTCCACTCTCACCACCATCAGAACATAACTTCAAAGTATCAGCGCAAAGAAAAAAGCAACACACCACTCCCGGGAGGGCTCGAAACTCCAACCTTTCGGTCAACAGCCGATCGCGCTAGCCCATTGCGCCACGGAGACAGTCTTGCTCCCTTCTCACCACCATCAAGACATAACTTCAAAGCTATCAGCCCAAAGAAAAAAAAGCACCGCACCACCACCGGGTGGGCTCGAACCTCCAACCTTTCGGTTAACAGCCGATCGCGCTAGCCAAATGCGCCATGGAGACAGTCGTGCTTCACTCTCACCACCATCAGAACATATCTTCAAAGCTATCAGCGCCAAAGAAAAAAGCAAAACACCACTCCCGGGAGGGCTCGAACCTCAAACTTTTCGGTTAACAGCCGATCGCGCTGGCCAATTGCACCACGGAGACATTCCTGCTCAACTCTCACCAAAATTAGAACATATCTTCAAAGCTATCAGCCCAAAGAAAAAAAAGCGCCGCACCACCACCGGGTGGGCTCGAACCTCCAACTTTTCGGTTAACAGCCGATCGCGCTAGCCAATTGCGCCACGGGACCGTCCTGCTCCACTCTCACCACTGCCAGACCATTTCTTCAGAGCTATCACCCCAAAGAAAAAAGAGCGCCGCACCACATCCGGGTGAGCTCGAACCTCCAACCTTTCGGTTAACAGCCGATCGCGCTAGCCAATTGCGCCACGGAGACAGTCCTGCTCCACTCTCACCACCATCAGAACATATCTTCAAATCTATCAGCCCACAGAAAAAAAAGCGCCGCACAACCACCGGGTAGGCTCGAACCTCCAACTTTTCGGTTAACAGCCGATCGCGCTAGCCAATTGCGCCACGAAGACAGTCCTGCTCCACTCTCACCACCATAAGAACATATTGTCACGAGCGGTTGCAATGCACGGCGCATACAGCGCGAATGAACATTCAGACAAAAGGTGAAGAAGGAAGACGACGTTGGGTGTGCTGTCTGGAGACCCCTTGTGGAAGTAAACGCGAACCATCCAGGCTCGCCTGTTTTTCAACCTTTTCGTGTACTTCTTGCGTGTAACATTTGGTGGAGCTGTGCTGGGTACCTCCCACGACCTACGACGGAGCCGTCAGCACCAGAACTTCGTAGAAGCCGTCGCCTTGCCGGACTTTCGCCATCGCGCCCCGACATGTCTCTGGAGCAAAATGACCCCCTCAGCAATGCCTCGGCAAGACCACCGCTGTATCAGCATTACCGAGAGCCACGGCCGTTCTCAGCAAAGCCAGGGGAAGACTTCGATGAATGGCTGACCCATTACGAAAGGGTAAGCCAATGCAACAACTGGAACCCGGCCAGCCAGCTCAGGCATGTCGTTTTTTATTTGACGGACACGGCCCTGGTTTGGTATGAAAACCACGCCGACACGCTTACTACATGGAGCAGTCTTATTGAAGAAATGAAGAAGTGCTTTAGCGACTCGGACACTAAGAAGAAACGAGCGGAAACAGCTTTAGCTCAGAGAGCTCAGGTGATCGGCGAGACTTGCACGACATATATTGAAGAAGTTCTCAAGCTGTGTAAGACCATCGACTCTCGAATGACCGAGGAAGATAAAGTGGGACACCTTTTAAAAGGTATTGCGGAAGACGTCTATAACTTCCTCATTGGAAAAGACAACCTGAACACCGTATCAGACGTGATTCGGCACTGCCGCACATTCGAGGCGCTGAAAACTCGCCGAATCACGCCGAAGTTTGGACGGCTAGCCAATGTCACGACTGTGGCCAGCGTTGACGCGAGTCCGCAGACAGACCTCTCAGCTACCATTCGGCAGATTGTCCGTGAGGAGCTCCTGCGGCACGAAGAACAAACGCGTTATGCGGTGCCGCGTTGCGCCTCCGTCGCTTTCCGAGACGCCGTCTGCGCATCTCCTCCGGCTACTTGGCAGCATTCGGTGAATGCTGCGGATTGTAACAGCTACCGACACGACCCGCATTATGGCCAGACCGAACAACGCCATTACGACTCGATTGATCGGCGTTTTGATCAGCATCCACGCGACGTTCGCCCACGAAGACCCAGCACTGCCTACGACATCCAAGGGGAGGGGATGAGTTACTCTCAGCCTGTGGCCGCTGTGGAATATTTCAATCAGCGTCCGGAAGTTCGCCCTCTGCCCGTGTGTTACAACTGTGGCACGCCTGGCCACATAGCTAGGTATTGTAACCGACGTCGGGCATTCAGCAATGGACAGTCGGGATCGTTTATGCAACACGGTGGTCGTGCAATGGACACTAATAGGCCAGGAAACACCACTTTTGAAGGCTACTTCCGAGAAGAAAGGAAGCCGTCACTTCCCTCTGGACAGCTATTCTGGAGAACAAGAAAGGTATCGAAACCGTTACCGCTCTCCTGCCTCCGAACGTACTCTGACACCACCACCAGCTTTCCGAGCGTCTCGATCTCCATCTCCCAGACGGCGTGTGACGTCATCATCTCCTCGACGCCGCTTCGCGTCACCACCGCCGGGAAACTAGCCAGCGCGGCCGATGGAGGTGAGGTCGCTGGAAAATCTTTGCTGCCGACTCGGATACCTCCACCTATCTTCATGCTGAAGAATAAGGTTAATGTACTTATTGATGGCGTTTCTACCATGGCTTTAGTCGACACGGGAGCAACTGTTTCTGTCATGAGTGTGGTGTTCAAAAATCTGCTGGGACGCAAGGTTATGTTTCATTGGGACCACAGCACAAGCTTTCGTGGAGTGAGTGGGGACTCATTATACCCGGTTGGTGTGTGTAACGTGGATGTCTCCTTGGGTGGTCAAACCTTTAACACTGAGTTTACCGTGCTTCCGCGTTCCACACACGATGTAATTCTCGGCATTGACTTTTTGAAATTGTGTGGCGCCAATGTTGACTGCCGAACAGGAGAACTCAGTATTTGCGGAAGTGTGTCCTCTGCGCTCTTAGAAGAATCATCCCAGCAAGAGAGTGTGTTTTGTGTTTCTGAAGACACTGTTGTGCCCGCTTTATCCGCGATGCGCGTTCCTGTTGTTTGTTCGTCTTCTGTTAGTACTTCGTTCGATGTTGCGGTGGAACCGGTCCATAGAAACTGTCTTAAGAAAAATGTGTTGGTTCCGTATTGTATGGTTTCAGTTACCGATGGATGCGCAGGGCTATGGACGCTAAATTGCTCCACTGAAGCCGTAGTGCTGTCTCAAGGCCTAAAACTTGCTACGTTTCAGGGAGAGTCATTTATACCTATGGCAGTGCTTACAGAACTACCGGATACAGCACAAACCAGTGTCTCGCACACCGCAAACGAACACATGCTCGGAATGGTAGCTACATCGCTCAGTGACCATGAACGTCGTGTTTTGATGGCCCTGCTCTCGAAACACTCTTCAATATTCGACTTTGCACAGCACGACGGCCCCACATCGATTCCTGCATCCCGTACTCGCCATCGCATCAACACAGGATCCGCTGAACCGATTCGTCAAAAACCATATCGTGTGTCCTCTGCGGAGCGAAAGATCATCAGCGCTCAAGTCGAAGAAATGATGGGTAAAGGAGTAATTCGGGAATCGTCTAGCCCTTGGGCAGCTCCAGTGATACTGGTGAAGAAGAAAGACGGCACGTGGCGATTCTGTGTCGATTACCGTCGCCTAAATGCCGTTACTAGGAAAGACGTATACCCACTCCCACGAATTGACGACGCCATCGATTGCCTCTTTGCGGCTTCTTACTTCTCTTCTGTGGATTTACGATCAGGTTACTGGCAAATCCCTATGCACCCGGATGACAGAGAGAAGACCGCTTTTGTAACGCCCGATGGACTATTTGAATTCAACGTGATGCCTTTCGGGCTTTGTAACGCCCCCGCAACGTTTGAAAGGTTCATGGACACTATACTTCGCGGTTTGAAGTGGGAAGTTTGTATGTGCTACCTAGACGACGTTGTGATCTTCGGCCGAACATTTCGTGAGCATAACGAGCGCCTGGACTTGGTACTGAACTGCTTGAGGAAGGCCGGCCTTGTGCTTAATTCTAAAAAGTGCCATTTTGGTGAACGACAGACACTTGTGCTGGGACACCTGATCGACAAAGAAGGTATACGACCAGATCCACAAAAGACAACAGCTGTGGAGGCATTCGAGGCACCTCGCTCTGTGAAGCAGCTACGAAGTTTTTTAGGGTTATGCTCCTACTTTCGCCGTTTCATTCCCAAATTTGCTGACATAGCTCATCCGCTCACATGCCTTCTCCAAAAAGGTGTTCCTTTCGAGTGGAGCTCGGAATGCGACTCATCGTTTCGGCAGCTAAAGCTACTGTTGACGTCCCAGCCTATTCTTCGCCACTTCAATCCGTCATCACCGACAGAAGTTCATACCGATGCTAGTGGTGTTGGCATTGGCGCCGTACTAGTTCAGCGTGTCGGCGACAGCGAGCATGTGATATCGTACGCTAGCCGCTCATTGAGTCGCCCCGAGCGCAACTACACTGTCACCGAACAAGAGTGTCTGGCGGTCGTCTTCGCTGTGCAACGGTTTCGATCGTATCTCTACGGGCGCCCCTTTACTGTCGTCACGGATCATCACTCTCTATGCTGGCTTGTGAATCTTCGGGATCCCTCTGGTCGACTAGCACGCTGGGCGCTCCGTCTGCAGGAGTATGATTTCGTTGTTTCCTACAAGAGCGGCCGGCGACACGCTGATGCTGATTGTCTCTCTCGCCTGCCACTCCCAACGACTGAATGTGACGCGGACAACTTTGATGAATACATCGCTTTTGTGTCCACGGGATTTCCGGATATGGATACCTTCATATCAGAGCAGAGGAAAGACGACAGCTTACAGCCGCTATTCGCGGCCGCGCGGGAGTCCGCTGCAGACAATCGTTTTCGCTTACGTGACGGCGCCCTATATAAGACGAACTTCTCGGCTACCGGTGCGCGCTACCTTTTGGTTGTCCCCAAGAGCCTTCGCAGTCACGTATTATCTGCCATGCACGACGAACCAACTTCCGGACATCTTGGATGCACAAGAACACTCTACCGTGCTCAGGAACGCTTTTATTGGCCCCGGATGCGCAATGATACCGAACGGTACGTCGCCAGCTGCACCCAATGTCAGCGTTACAAGCGACCAACTGACGCGCCGTCTGGTCGCCTTCAGCCTGTTTCGCCTCCTAGCACCCCCTTTGAGCAAGTTGGTATAGATCTTCTGGGCCCTTTTCCGCGATCCACAGACGGCAATCGTTGGGTCATCGTTTGCGTAGACCACTTAACCCGTTATTGTGAGACGGCAGCACTGCCGTCGGCCACAGCAAAAGACGTTTCCATCTTCTTGCTGTTTCAAGTTATCCTCAGACACGGACCTCCTCGCATCGTAATCAGCGACCGTGGGCGGCAATTTACCGCGGATGTTGTCGAAGAGACCCTTCGTCTGTGCTCATCAAGCTTCCGCCATTCCACTCCATACCATCCACAGACTAATGGTCTAGTGGAACGCACGAACCGAACGCTTGCCAACATGCTGTCCATGTACATCGACTCCGCGCACAAAAACTGGGACACAATTTTGCCTTTCATCACCTATGCTTTCAACACCGCAAGACATGAGACCACTGGTTACTCACCTTTCTTTCTCCTTTATGCTCGTCCACCACGCTATAATCTTGACACTATGCTTCCCTACTCTGCTCATCACAGTGAGCCGATCAACGAGATTCTCTGTAGAGCAGAAGAAGCGCGACGCCCTCGCGCGCTACGCACCGTCACCTCGCAAGACCGGTTCAAAGATCCGCTATGACGACCGTCACCGACATGTTCACTTCAATCCTGGAGATCAGGTGTGGCTCTGGACGCCTTTACGGAAACGTGGCCTGTACCAGAAATTTCTCGCTCACTATGTCGGGCCCTACGTTATCCTCGAACGCCTCAGTGAGGTCAACTACCGCATAGCACGGCTCACAAGCACTGGACGGCGCTCGGCTAAAACAGAAGTGCGCACGTCGCTCGCATGAAGCTATGCAATGCACGAACCACTGAGTGACTCGCCCGGCGGGCTTCGTCTGCCAACGGGGAAATGTCACGAGCGGTTGCAATGCACGGCGCATACAGCGCGAATGAACATTCAGAAAAAAGGTGAAGAAGGAAGACGACGTTGGGTGTGCTGTCTCGAGACCCCTTGTGGAAGTAAACGCGAACCATCCAGGCTCGCCTGTTTTTCAACCTTTTCGTGTACTTCTTGCGTGTAACAATATCTTCAAAGCTATCAGCCCGAAGAAAAAAGGAACACACAACTCCCGGGAGGGCTCGAAACTCCAACCTTTCGGTCAACAGCCGATCGCGCTAGCCCATTGCGCCACGGAGACAGTCTTGCTCATCTCTCACCACCATCAGATCATATCATCAAAGCTATCAGCCCAAAGAAAAAAAAGCACCGCACCACCACCGGGTGGGCTCGAACCTCCAACCTTTCGGTTAACAGCCGATCGCGCTAGCCAACTGCGCCACGGAGACATGTCCTGCTCCACTCTCAGCACCGTCAGAACATATCTTCAAAGCTATCAGCCCACAGAAAAAAAAAGCGCCGCACAACCACCGGGTAGGCTCGAACCTCCGACTTTTCGGTTAACAGCCGATCGCGCTAGCCAATTGCGCCACGGAGACCTGGAACCTCCAACCACTCTCACCCTATAAGAACATATCTTCAAAGCTATCAGCCCAACGAAAAAAAAGCGCCGCACGACCACTTGGTGGGCTCGAACCTCCGACCTTTTGGTTAACCGCCGATCGCGCTAGCCAATTGCGCCACGGAGACAGTCCCGCTCCACTCTCACCACCATCAGAACATATCTTCAAAGCTATCAGCCCAAAGAAAAAAAAGCGCCGCACCACACCGGGTGGGCTCGAACCTTCAACTTTCCGGTTAACAGCCGATCACGCTAGCCAATTGCGCCACGGAGACAGCCCTGCTCCACTCTCACCACCATCAGAACATATCTTCAAAACTATCAGCCCACAGAAAAAAAAAGCGCCGCACAACCACCGGGTAGGCTCGAACCTCCAACTTTTCGGTTAACAGCCGATCGCGCTAGCCAATTGCGCCACGGAGACAGACCTGCTCCACTCTCACCACCATAAGAACATATCATCGAAGCTATCAGCCCGAAGAAAAAAAGCGCCGCACCACCACTGGGTGGGCTCGAACCTCCGACCTTTTGGTTATCAGCCGATCGCGCTAGCCAATTGCGCCACGGAGACAGTCCTGCTCCACTCTCACCACCATCAGAACATATCTTCAAAGCTATCAGCCCAAAGAAAAAAAAGCGCCGCACCACCACCGGGTGGGCAAGAACCTCCAACTTTCCGGTTAACAGCCGATCACGCTAGCCAATTGCGCCACGGAGACAGTCCTGCTCCACTCTCACCACCGTCAGAACATTTCTTCAGAGGTATCAGCCCAAAGAAAAAAAAGCGCTGCACCACCACCGGGTGGGCTTGAACCTTCAACCTTTCAGTTAACAGCCGATCGCGCTAGCCAATTGCCCCATGGAGACAGTCGTGCTCCACTCTCACCATCGTCAGAACATTTCTTCAGAGCTATCACTCCAAAGAAAAAAAGCGCCACACCACCACCGGGTGGGCTCGAACCTCCAACCTTATGTGCTCCACTCTCACCACCGTCAGAACATTTCTTCAGAGCTATCACCCCAAAGAAAAAAAAGCGCCGCACCACCACCGGTTGGGCTCGAACCTCCAACCTTTCGGTTAACAGCCGATCGCGCTAGCCAATCGCGCCACGAAGACAGTCCTGCTCCACTCTCACCACCATCAGAACATATCTTCAAAGCTATTACCGCAAAGAAAAAAGCAACACACCACTCCCGGGAGGGCTCAAACCTCCAACCTTTCGGTTTATAGCCGATCGCGCTAGGCCCACAGAAAAAAAAGCGCCGCACAACCACCGGGTAGGCTCGAACCTCCGACTTTTCGGTTAACAGCCGATCGCGCTAGCCAATTGCGCCACGGAGACAGTCCTGCTCCACTCTCACCACCGTCAGAACATTTCTTCAGAGGTATCAGCCCAAAGAAAAAAAAGCGCTGCACCACCACCGCGTGGGCTCGAAACTCCTACCTTTCGGTTAACAGCCGATCGCGTTAGCCAATTGCGCCACGGAGACAATCCTGCTCCACTCTCACCACCATCAAGACATAACTTCAAAGCTATCAGCCCAAAGAAAAAAAAGCGCTGCACCACCACCGCGTGGGCTCGAAACTCCTACCTTTCGGTTAACAGCCGATCACGCTAGCCAATTGCGCCACGGAGACAGTCTTGCTCCACTCTCACGACCATCAGAACATATCTTCAAATCTATCAGCCCACAGAAAAAAAAGCGCCGCACAACCACCGGGTAGGCTCGAACCTCCAACTTTTCGGTTAACAGCCGATCGCGCTAGCCAATTGCGCCACGAAGACTGTCCTGCTCCAATCTCACCACCATCAGAACTTATCTTCAAAGCTATTACCGCAAAGAAAAAAGCAACACACCACATCCGGGTGGGCTCGAACCTCCAACCTTTCGGTTAACAGCCGATCGCGCTAGCCCATTGCGCCACGGAGACAGTCTTGCTCCACTCTCACCACCATCAGAACATAACTTCAAAGCTATCAGCGCAAAGAAAAAAGCAACACAGCACTCCCGGGAGGGCTCGAAACTCCAACCTTTCGGTCAACAGCCGATCGCGCTAGCCCATTGCGCCACGGAGACACTCTTGCTCCCTTCTCACCACCATCAAGACATAACTTCAAAGCTATCAGCCCAAAGAAAAAAAAAGCACCGCACCACCACCGGGTGGGCTCGAACCTCCAACCTTTCGGTTAACAGCCGATCGCGCTAGCCAAATGCGCCATGGAGACAGTCGTGCTTCACTCTCACCACCATCAGAACATATCTTCAAAGCTATCAGCGCAAAGAAAAAAGCAACACACCACTCCCGGGAGGGCTCGAACCTCAAACTTTTCGGTTAACAGCCGATCGCGCTGCCCAATTGCACCACGGAGAAATTCCTGCTCAACTCTCACCAAAATTAGAACATATCTTCAAGCTATCAGCCCAAAGAAAAAAAAGCGCCGCACCACCACCGGGTGGGCTCGAACCTCCAACTTTTCGGTTAACAGCCGATCGCGCTAGCAAATTGCGCCACGGGGACCGTCCTGCTCCACTCTCACCACTGCCAGACCATTTCTTCAGAGCTATCACCCCAAAGAAAAAAGAGCGCCGCACCACATCCGGGTGAGCTCGAACCTCCAACCTTTCGGTTAACGGCCGATCGCGCTAGCCAATTGCCCCACGGAGACAGTCGTGCTCCACTCTCACCACCGTCAGAACATTTCTTCAGAGCTATCACCCCAAAGAAAAAAAAGCGCCGCACCACCACCGGTTGGGCTCGAACCTCCAACCTTTCGGTTAACAGCCGATCGCGCTAGCCAATTGCGCCACGAAGACAGTCCTGCTCCACTCTCACCACCATCAGAACATATCTTCAAAGCTATTACCGCAAAGAAAAAAGCAACACACCACTCCCGGGAAGGCTCAAACTCCAACCTTTCGGTTTACAGCCGATCGCTATATATATATATATATATATATATATATATATATATATATTGTGAAGAAGATGTGCCTAGCAAGCAGCATCGCCAACGCCCGGCTCTCTCGGCTCGTGCTTAGGTTCGTTGCTGTGCCGATCTCTGGATGGTTTTTCACGCTGTCTCGTCCCTGTCTTTAACGGCTAGTAAACCTCCTCACAATTGGTGGAAGGTGCTGTTAATCCCCGTTGCTACACCCTGGAGCTGCAAAGCCGCACGCTACCGCCTGTCATGACTGACAACGCCATTACATCGACGCCTTCGCCCCAGTTCAACGGCCCTGGCCATCCTAGGCTACGGGACCCGAAGGTCTTAAGCGGTGCGGATGGGACCGACGTCGAAGACTGGCTCGAGCACTACGAACTGGTGAGCGCCAAAAATAAGTGGGATTTATTTATTTATTTATTTGCAAAATACTGCTAGCCTAAAAAAGGCTGTAAGCAGGAGTGGGAATACAAAGATGATATATACATACTGCGCAAAAGAAAGCGATAACGGCATGCTTCACACTAGGTACTCTTCTACAGCAATAATATCATCAGTTATATCGATCATCACAGCAGTAGGTAACTACACTGTAACCATTATATTCTAAATGCCAGTAATACATACATGGAATAAAAGAATATATGTATTTCCTTACATATAAGGTGACGATACATAAAAGTAGAAACACACAAGTGAACATATACAAAGAAGATTAGTAAACTCGTACATTTACACAGTCGTCAAATGAGCCTGAAGTGTTGAAATGAAATCTGCTGTGGTCATGCGTTCCACGACATCGGCTGGGAGCTCGTTCCATTCCCTTACTGTTCGTGGGAAAAATGTGTTGTGAAATACATCTGTTCGGCAGTTATAGTCTCGTAGTTTTTTTGAGTGATGAGAACGTGTGATTCGCTTACTTACAGGTTGAATGAAATGATCCCTTTCTATTCCTATTTTATTATGATAAATTTTGTATAGGTACCCTAGTCTTTCCGTGTGGCGTCGTAATTCCAGGGGTTCCAATTCAGCCCTTTCCACTAACGTACTTGCCGATGTCCGCCAGCTGTACATATTAAAAATAAAGCGTACCGATTTTCTTTGAACACTTTCCAAGTGGACAATGTTCCTTTTCGTGTGAGGGTCCCATACTATCGATGCGTATTCGATTATTGGTCGGATAAACGTTTTATAGGCTAATAGCTTCATATCTTGAGGAGCTTGGCGCAAAGTTCGTCTTAAGTATCCTAGTTTAGTTACTGCTTTTTTCTTTATGTAAGAAATGTGCTCATTCCACCGAAGATCCGATGTGAGTATGACACCTAGGTATTTAAAAGATTTTACTTTGGATAATACGCTTCCATTTAAGCTGTAGCTAAGCTGTAGCGGTGAATTCTTTCTAGTTATCCTCATGAGAACGGTCTTTTGGGGGTTAATTTTCATTTGCCAGGTTTCACACCATTTCTCAACGTGCTGAAGAGCTTCTTTTAGTTGGACGTGGTCATGAAGGTTGTCAATTCTGTGATAAATTACGCAGTCATCTGCGAATAGTTTAATTTTGACCGGTACCTGGTCAACTATGTCATTTATAAATATTAGGAAGAATAACGGCCCCAACACCGACCCTTGTGGAACGCCCGACCCGACAGCTGCAGGAGTTGAGCAAACATTATCAATTGAAACACATTGCTGTCTGTGGCGCAAGTAGGCCTCTATCCACGATACTAATGCAGTATTCTTTAGAATTGCCCTAACCTTTATTATTAGTTTTGAATGCGAAACACAATCAAAAGCTTTTTGGAAATCCAAAAAAATCACGTCTATTTGAGATTGAGCATCAATAGCAGCAGCAAAATCATGCACGGTTTCAAGGAGTGCCGTCACTGTAGATTTACCTTTGCGAAAACCATGTTGCCTATTATCAATAAGGTTGTTCTTTTCCAGAAACGACGATATGTGCGCGAAAATTATGTGCTCTAGCGTCTTTGAGCAGGAGCACAGTAGGGAGATTGGCCTGTAACAAGTTACTTGGCGCGAGTCCCCACCTTTCGGTATCGGAATAATTTTACTGTACTTCCATTCTGTTGGTAGTTGAGCTTCTGAGAGCGATTTTTTAAATATTAAACATAAGTACTTGGAGCACCATTCAGCGTACCTGACTAAAAAGGTGTTGGGTATGCCGTCAATTCCAGGAGTTTTCTTTGTGTCCAATTTTAACAACAGTGACAGCACACCTTCTTCGGACACAAAAATATCACTTATAGACGGAGCATCTTTTGCAGGAATGAAAGATGGGTCACTAGCATCATCCTGTACAAATACGGAGCAGAAAAAGCGGTTAAAAGTCGATGCTAATTGTAGTTTATCCGACACGTTGCCACCGTTCACAGTAAGGTTTAACTGCGATTTTTGCTTTGAGGAAAAATGTCTCCAGAATTTAGCCGGAGCCGTGTAGAGAAAGTTTTTTAATGTCACGTTGAAGTAGTAATTTTTAGCTTCAGCGATACTGTCCCTAAGAGCCAAGCGTATGGCACACAGTTTCGATACATTCGCAGGAGAGGGGCGTTGCCGGCACGTTTTTCTTATCCTTTTCGCTTTGCGCTCAAGGCGAACAACTTCCTTAGTAAGCCATGGTTTTGAAAATTTTTTTATGCTTTTACTTTTCATAGGGACAAAATCTTTGATACACTTAAGAACGAGATTTTTGAAAAATAGCCATAACTCATCGATACTGCAATCACTTGATTGATAGAAAGAAAGAAAATTTGAGAACGATTCATCCATTGCATCCAAAATGCCCACGTCATTTGCACGTGCGAAAACCGGGACAACACGCACTTCGTTTTTCTTTTTAGGCACATGGCCAAGATTCAGTGTCAATGTAATCAACTTATGATCCGATATTTCATCGAGAACGGCAACTACGGGTTCTTTACTAAGCAGGTTTCTGCTAACGAGAAAAAGGTCTAGGATAGAATTCGCTGAGTTGCTGATGCGAGTTGGCTCTTTGACTAACTGAGAAAGGTTATGAAAGAAAACTAGATCAGTTAACTGTTCTGCAACAGTGCTAAGAGGCTCCGGAATTTCGTTACTCCAATCAATGGATGGCAGATTGAAGTCACCAGCTATCAAAAAATTATTGATGTGGACGACGTTGTCACATAAGAATTGGTTTAGTTTCTCGAAGAATGTACTGTTGTCATTTGGGGGGCGGTAAAATCCACCTACTACTAAGCTGCATTCATTCAGGCATATTTTAGCGATGACACATTCAACACCAGCTATAGGGGAAAGTCTGTTTATATGTAACGTATCTTGGTAAAGAATGGCAACTCCTCCCCCTCGGGAGCTTCTATCATTACGAAGGATAGCGTAGCCTGGCGGGACGATTTCAGAATCGGATATGTCATTGTGCAACCAAGTTTCCGTAATTACGACTACCTGAGGTTTATACGAGAGAATAACACTTTCCAGCACGTCAACTTTATTCACAATACTGCGAGCATTAAACTGGAGGCAAAGGAATGGTTTATTAACGACCGCTGGTCACTGTTCGTTTCTAGTATTCTTGCGCTGAACAAGAACTCTCATTTTTTGGCTGTCATCCCATTCAAAAAGATTGTTTTCAATTTTAATTTTATCGTGAATCAGCTTAACTTTTTTACCAGACTTTCTGATGTCAGTTGTGCTCTCCCACAGGTTTCTTCTTTTCTGTCTAGTGCACGCGGAAAAATCCTCTGCTATAGAAGTTCGCTGTCCTTTTAACTTATAGCCGTTTTTCAAAACATTAATCTTTTCGCGGTAGTCAAATAACTTTAGGATTACAGGCCGAGGTTTGCGACTATGACTACGGCCTATCCTATGAATCCTTTCGATAGACGTTATTTTTGTGCCTAGTACCTCTTCGAAAATACCTTTCACAACACTTTGCTCAAGGTCTGCTTGTGTTTCATTCTGTTTTTCTGGAACGCCGAACACCAAAAGGTTGTTTCTTCTCCCGCGGTCCTCAAGGTCGACTAACTTTTTTTCCATGTCCTTCACTTTCTTGTCCAGAAGGTGGGTGACTGAGGAGACCTCTTTAATAAGAGAGGCTGTCGAGTCGACAACCTTAAATTTCTGTTCAATTTCATCGAGCCTTTTCTGTATCACCTTTTGCCCCGCTAGAATCTCAGTGAGCAATTCTTCGGTGGTAGGACCTGGGTTTGATTCTATATCACCGCAAAGAATCAACAAAGCACATGCGAAATCCTGCACAAACATAGCTATAGCACTGAAACACTCTGGGCATGTCAGCTGGATAAAACAGCGGTTACTGGATTTACAGGAAGACGCAGTGTTACAGACCTGCATGTAGAACAGGAACGGATTAGTTGCCATGTTGACCGTTGGCCAGCTGACACACCCACTGAAGGAAGCCGTGCGACGAGGTACATTTAAAGCCGGGTCCGGTGACGTAGACCGCGCTGCACGTGACTTGATCCCATCTTCAGTGTAGTTTAGCGAAAACCATACGCTGTCGCAGCATGCCGCCGTGGTTTCATCGGTAATGTTCGTTGTTGCTTGAGATGCGCTGGCTTTGGTCACTCCAGCAAAAAGTAGAATCTGCATGTAGAACAGGAACGGATTAGTTGCCATGTTGACCGTTGGCCAGCTGACACACCCACTAGCTGACACACCCACTATGGCTAGTGCGGGAACGCAACCCAAGAAACATCAACGCTGCCTCCTCCGTGGTTCTTCAACGTCCCGCGTACTCCGAAGCCGTCCACGGTGACCCTTATGAGGACGTCGATGACTGGCTCGACGACTACAACCGTTGCGGCAGCGTCAACGAGTGGAACGAGCAGCGAAAGCTTCGGTACGTCTACTTTTATCTCGAAGACTCTGCGCGCACTTGGTTCGAAAACCATGAAGCCACTATGACAACCTGGCCAGAGTTTTGCAACCAGTTGCGAAATACTTTCCGAAGCTCTGACCGAAAGGAGCAAGCGGAACGACTCCTCAATTCCCGAAACCAGCGTCCGAACGAGAGTGTTGCCATGTTCGTTGAGGACATGACGCGGCTGTTCAGGCGAGCCGACTCTTCAATGACGGAAGAAAAGAAGGTGCGCCTCCTAATGCGTGGAGTGAAGGAGCAGCTGTTCGCGGGACTAGTGCGGAACCCTCCCGGCACTGTAGAGGATTTCCTTCGCGAAGCCACGACAATGGAGAGAATGCTAAGGCAGCGTTCGTACCAGTATGAACGTCCTGGCAGTCTTTCGTCAGTGTCGTCGGCCCCTACAAACACCTGACGTCACGACTGTAAAAGACCTGACGGAGCTCGTGCGCAGTATTGTGCGCGAGGAGCTGCAAAAGCTGCACGTGGTGTCTTCTCCGCCCCATGTTGCTGCTTTAACGGATGTCGTTCGCGAAGAGGTCCGGCAGCTGGTGCACCCCATGACGACTCTGCGTGCAGCCGAAGTTCAACCCATGACGGCCCCGCGTCCAGCCGAAGCTCCGCTATTAACGTACGCGGAAGCACTGCGTACTCCTGCACCGGCTGTTGGCTATCCGTCCGTCCGCCCACCCTGCAGACGGCACCGTCGTTCTACTCGGGACCACCGCAGTACGGCAACCCCACCCCTTACACGGAAATCCAGTGTATGGCGTGCTCCCGACAACCGGCCTCTTTGTTATCACTGTGGTGAACCAGGTCACATCTACCGTGAGTGCGCCTACAGGCGCATGGGTCTTCCCGGCTTTCGTCCGGATGCTCGTCGACCCAGAGATGGTGAGCGGCCCCGTGCTATCGCGAATACTTGGCAAGCCAACGATCCTCGAACCTTCCGCGTCGCCAATCCCGCTCACCATCTCCACGGCGTTCCACGTCTCCTGGCCAACAATCAACCTTTGCGGACGTCCTTGCAGGAAGATCACCTAGATCCACAAGCCCGCGCCGGGGAAACTAAGAACAGCGACCTCTGGGGGTGAGGCCGCTGTTGATCGACCGTTACAAGACCCTCCCCCGATTTGCCTGCCGACATCCGACGACATTCTTTCACCGACGTGTGCCATCGACGACAAACAGGTCTCTGCTCGTATCTCTGTTCTTCTCGACAACCACCCGCTGACCGCTCTGGTAGATACGGGTGCCGATTATTCTGTTATAAGCGCTGACCTCGCTGCACAGCTAAGAAAGGTAACGACACCTTGGGGACATGGAACCAACCTCCGGACTGCGGGAGGTCACCTATTGACACCACTAGGAATGTGCACTGCCCGCCTCCGAATTCGTGAGTCGACGTACATTGTTTCCTTCGTTGTATTGCGCGAATGCTCCCAAACCTGATTCTCGGAATGGATTTTTCTCCGCGAGCATGGAGCCATTATTAACCTTCGCGACCTGCTCATAACGTTATCCAACGACCATACAGCCCTACGAAAGGATGCAGTTACGCCGACCACAACACTTCGAATTGCTGACGACACCATCGCACTGCCGCCGCGAGCCAGTATGCTTGGTAACAGTGGAGAGCGACTGTGACAACAAGAGTAGTGGCATCGCGGAAACTAACCTGTCGGTGCTCTTGGCTCGGCAGATTTGTGTCGCGCGTGCTATCGTCAAACTGAGACATCGGCGGACTCAGCTTCTGATCACGAATTTCGGCGGCCAGTACCAACACTTAGCAAAGCGAACAGCAATCGCGAACTTTGAAGCCATCGATGACGCAGAATGTTCCACTATCGCTCCGATTGCCACTGCTGCCGAAGGTAACTCTGATATAGCCAGTACGGTTGACGTAAATTGCCAGCTATCCTGTGCGCAGCAACACCAGATACGCATGATTTTACGTACGTATAGTGATTGCTTTGCGTCCACCTCCAAAATCAAGCAGACCCCAACCGTGAAGCACCGCATTATAACGGACCCTACCGAACGGCCTGTACGACAGCACGCCTACCGCGTGTCGCAAAAAGAACAAGAGGCAATACGTTTTCAAGTGAAACAGATGCTCGACGACGACGTCATCCAACCCTCGAACAGTCCTATGGGCGTCACCCGTCGTACTTGTTAAAAAGAAAGACGGCACTCTTCGATTTTGCGTCGATTACCGGAAGCTCAACAAAGTGACGAAGAGAGACGTCTACCCTCTCCCACGCATAGATGATTCACTGGATCGACTTCGACATGCCCGATATTTTTCCTCAATGGATTTACGCAGCGGCTACTGGCAGATCGAGGTCGATGACGGGACAGGGAAAAAACAGCATTCATAACTCCCGATGGCCTCTACGAATTCAAAGTGTTACCATTTGGATTGTGCTCTGCACCGGCAACGTTCCAAAGGATGATGGACACCGTCCTGTCCGGTCTGAAGTGGGAATCCTGCCTCGTGTATTTAGACGACGTCGTGTTTTTTCCAAACATTTGAGCAACATTTACAACGACTTCAGTCCGTCTTCGTCGCTATTCGATCCGCAGGCCTATCTCTAAAACCGGAGAAGTGTCATTTCGGCTACGAAGAACTAAAGTTCCTCGGCCACCTTATCAGTCACGATGGCATTAGACCAGACCCAGAAAAGACCATGGCTGTTGCTGCATTTCCTCCACCTTCGAACAAACGGGATTTGCGCCGGTTTTTGGGTCTCTGCGCCTACTACAGGCGCTTTGTCCAGAGCTTTGCCAACATCGCTGAACCCCTTACCCGTTTAAGCGAAGGAGGATACTCCTTTTGTGTGGGGTCCAGAGCAGAGAAGCCGCCTTTCCCAGCTTCAGCAGTGCCTTCAGAGTGAACCCTTACTAGGGCACTTTGATGAAGATGCCACCACCGAACTTCCACTGACGCAAGCAACATCGGTCTTGGTGCAGTACTCGTCCAGTGGCAAGACGGCGCTGAACGTTCCCATCGCTTATGCTAGCCCGCATTTTGTCATCTGCGGAAACTAACTACTCGACCACGGAGAAGGAATGTCTTGCTGTTATTTGGGCGATAACAAAGTTCCGACCGTATCTGTATGGCCGTCCATTCAGAGTAGTTACGGACCATCATGCCCTCTGTTGGCTGGCCAATCTCAAGGACCCTTCAGGGCGCCTCGCGAGGTGGAGCTTACGCCTTCAAGAATTTGAGGTTACAGTCGTCTA
Organism: Rhipicephalus microplus; assembly: GCF_013339725.1. Classification (NCBI taxonomy): domain Eukaryota; kingdom Metazoa; phylum Arthropoda; class Arachnida; order Ixodida; family Ixodidae; genus Rhipicephalus; species Rhipicephalus microplus. Next base: position 78,785 of record NW_023611346.1, read on the forward strand.
CAAGTCGGGCCGCAGGCACACTGATGCTGATTGCCTTTCGCGCGCACCCCTCGCGACGACATCAAGGGACGATGATACCGATGGCCATTTTCTTTGTGCAGTCAGTGAATCCGACTTGGCCCAACAACAGTGGAATGATTCAGAGATCCAACAACTTATCAAATACCTTCAAGGTCGCAGCTCGAGTCCACCATCGGCATTTGCACGTTCAGGGTCATTTTGTCTCCGCAACGACATCGTCTACAAAAAGAACTTCGAACCGTATGCGACTGAGTACCTCCTCGTCGTTCCACCAGGGCTACGTGCTGACATTTTATTTGCCTGCCACGACGAGCCTTCCTCCGGCCACCTAGGATTCGCACGCACCCTTGCCCGGATTCGGACTCGCTACTACTGGCCAAAGCTCACCCAGGATGTCAAGCATTACGTTAAAACATGCAATCATTGCCAGCGCCGTAAAGCCCCACCTGTGCGCCCTGCTGGTTTATTACAGCCTGTTGCACCCCCGTCACAACCGTTTGAACGAATCGGCATGGACTTGCTTGGGCCCTTCCCGAAGTCACATGATGGCAACCGCTGGATCGTAGTCGCTACTGACTATTTAACAAGGTACTGCGAAACGAAAGCCCTACAACGAGGCACCGCCAATGAGGTTGCGTATTTTTTTATCAACAACATCGTCCTCCGCCATAGAGCGCCAACAGTTCTTATCACTGACCGTGGAACAGCCTTTACAGCCCAATTGATGCAAGACGTCACGAGACTTAGTGGAACAGCTCATCGCAAAACAACCGCATACCATCCACAAACCAACGGTCTGACGGAGAGATTAAACAAGACGCTCGCTGACATGCTATCCATGTACGTCGACCGTAATCACAAGAACTGGGATGCAATTTTGCCATACGTAACGTTCGCTTACAACACTGCGGTTCAAGAGACTACGGGTTTCACTCCATTCCGGTTGCTTTCACGGCCGAGAAGCAATTACGATGCTTGATGCCATGCTGTTGCCTGACACGACCGATTATTACTACTGATGCGAACGACTTTATCCGGCTCGCCGACGCGGCCCGCCAGCTTGCACTCAAGCGGATCCGAAAACAACAACGAATCGACTCGCAGAGGTACAACTCCGTCTCGCCAATGTCATTTACCAACCCGGTGATCTGGTCTGGCTGTGGATACCCGTTCGCCAAAGGGGGCCGCTCGGAAAAGTTTACTTCACCGCTACTTCGGTCCCTATAGAGTACTACGGCGCCTCACAGATGTCAACTACGAAATTCTGCTTGAAGACACAGCTCAGCGATCTCGACGTTCCAACAGGCCGACATTGTTCAGTGTCACGGATGAACCCACACTACCCCCGAGCCACCTGACACTGCTTCTTCACGCGTCTTTGTGCGTGTACGCGACTACTTTAACTTTTAATCGGCATTGCCCTATCGGAAAAAAACGAATGGTGGGCATGGTGGAAACCACCACCCACATATAGTGGATTAATGTAGTGGGTGAATGGTGGGAAACACCCACATGGCGCATGGTGGGTATGGTGGGTGCTGCAGTGCCGGCAACACTTGAGCGCGAAATGGACGTCAGAATCACCGTGACGAGCTGCCAGAAAAAATAAAAAAGAATTCTATAAAAACGGTTGAAAAAAACACCCGTACCGTAAAAAAAAAAACAAGGCGCCACGGAGGATCGAACGTGCAACCTGCGGATTCCCATTCTGAAGCGCTAACCACTGAGCCACACCAACATTACGGTGATTTGCGTGGTAAATACTTAGTTGGCATACAAAGTTAAGGTTTAACTTAAGTTATGTTTGTCGTGTACACAAACATAGACAAGATCTACACACTGTACTAAAAATTGCACATTTATTAACACAAAGCAACCTGCTGGCCTGTAACCGATTGCCACTATGTATTGGCACTAGTGCTATTTTTTTTTTACAATCTCACAACTCAAGGAAAAAAATCCAAGTGGACTGGGGAGCAGCAACAGTTTACCGGCGGGGTCTGCCAAGTTTAATATCCGTTTCGCGCTCGTTCTAAAGGGCGACATCTGCTCACGCTTTATGACCCTTCTAGGCTCATTTCATAGATACGCCCACCTAATTTATTTGATTGAGTATTGGGATGCTTTTCGCGCAATGAAGAGGGCGGTCGCGCCAGCGAAATGCTGTAGCTCTTTCGCTAAAGCAACAACTACATAACGGCTTGCCCAAAACGAATGCAGTGTACCGGAAACATTACGCTATCATAAGGGTTCACCAAGCACACGAATTGCCACGTCTGAGTTCTCGTACAAAAGCTAGAGAAGTGCCGGCGAATGCGACCGGCGGCTGTCGGTGAGAAGACACTTAATTACGTTCTCTGGGAGTGCTTTAATCGCGTCACATCGATGTTTGTTGCTTCTTGAGCGAACACCATACACAATGAAAAATGCTTCATTTAGGTTAATTGATGTCATATGGCTGCGCTGTATTGTGATACTTAATCGTCGTAATCGTGTATTCTGAAACCCGGAAGCACGGATAACACAATTGTACGGGCTCGGTCAGTAGGCCTAACCTTTGGTGGAAATCATGATGGTAGAACATGTAGTGTACAGATCCCAGCTTGGTACACTATATAATTTGCCCGCCATCATAAGCCCACCCATCATCTGCTTACTGCTTCCCAGCATTATCGCGATGGTGGGCAGAGCTTCTTAGCTTGGTACACCATGTGGCCCACCATAACAAGCACCACCCACCATATGCTTAGGGCTTCCCAGCATTATTGCAATGGTGGGCAGAGTGTCCCATTATTGCCCACTATCTAGCCTCTGCTTTCCACCATCATTTCCACTTTACCCATCATCTGTACGCCATACCACCCAGTATGTCCCGGCATAACCACCATATTTTCCACTACGTCCCACCATAGCCATCATATTTTCCACCATGCCCACTATTATTTCCACCATGCCCACTATTATTTCCACTACGCCCACCATGTTTTCCAGTATCCACCATGGCAATTTTTCCAATAGGGTGGTCATCGGGGTGGTACTTTTTTTTCGAAGGGGGGGTAGTGCCACAGGCATTGAACGAGGTTTAGCACTGCCAATGCGGGTATGTGCCATGGTGTGAAAGAAGAAGAAGACGGTTGGTGTGTGCTCGTGCTCTAACGTTCGGTTCGGCTCGACGTCCAGTGCTGCTCCTGTGAACAGACGTTGTGGTCGTTCTGTGATCACGTGACAATATCATCAAAGCTATCAGCCCAAAGAAAAAAAAGCACCGCACCACCACCGGGTGGGCTCGAACCTCCAACCTTTCGGTTAACAGCCGATCGCGCTAGCCAACTGCGCCACGGAGACAGTCGTGCTCCACTCTCACCACCATCAGAACATATCTTCAAAGCTATCAGCCCAAACAAAAAAAGCGCCGCACCACCGCCGGGTGGGCTCGAAACTCCAACCTTTCGGTTAACAGCCGATCGCGCTAGCCAATTGCGCCACGGAGACAGTCCTGCTTCACTCTTACCACCATCAGAACATATCTTCAAAGCTATCAGCCCAAAGAAAAAAAAGCGCCATACCACCACCGGGTGGGCTCGAACCTCCGACCTTTTGGTTAACAGCCGATCGCGCTAGCCAATTGCGCCATGGAGACAGTCCTGCTCCACTCTCACCACCATCAGAACATATCTTCAAAGCTATCAGCCCAAAGAAAAAAAAGCACCGCACCACCACCGGGTGGGCTCGAACCTCCAACTTTTCGGTTAACAGCCGATCACGCTAGCCAATTGCGCCACGGAGACAGCCCTGCTCCACTCTCACCACCATCAGAACATATCTTCAAAGCTATCAGCCCACAGAAAAAAAGCGCCGCACAACCACCGGGTAGGCTCGAACCTCCAACTTTTCGGTTAACAGCCGATCGCGCTAGCCAATTGCGCCACGGAGACAGACCTGCTCCACTCTCACCACCATAAGAACATATCATCGAAGCTATCAGCCCGAAGAAAAAAAAGCGCCGCACCACCACCGGGTGGGCAAGAACCTCCAACTTTCCGGTTAACAGCCGATCACGCTAGCCAATTGCGCCACGGAGACAGTCCTGCTCCACTCTCACCACCGTCAGAACATTTCTTCAAAGCTATCAGCCCAAGAAAAAAAAGCGCCGCACCACCACCGGGTAGGCTCGAACCTCCAACCTTTCGGTTAACAGCCGATCGCGCTAGCCAATTGCGCACGGAGGACAGTCCCTGCTCCACTCTCACCACCATCAGAACATTATCTTCAAAGCTATTACCGCAAGAAAAAGCACACACCACTCCCTGGGAGGGCTCGAACTCCACCTTTCGGTTAACAGCCGATCGCGCTAGCCCAATGCGCCACGGAGGCAGTCTTGCTCACCTCTCACCATCATCAGAAACATATCTTCAAAGCTATCAGCGCATAAGAAAAAAAAGCGCTGCACCACCACCAGTGGGCTCGAACCTCCAACCTTTCGTTAACAGCCGATCGCGCTAGCCCATTGCGCCACGGAGACAGTCTTGCTCCACTCTCACCACCAGCAGAACATACTTCAAAGCTATCGCGCAAAGAAAAAAGCAACACACACCACTCCCTGGAGTGCTTGAACCTCCAACTTTCCGGTTAACAGCCGATCACAGCTAGCCAATTGCGCCACGGAGACAGTCTTACTCTACTCTCACAACCATCAGAACATAACTTCAAAGCTATCAGCCACAGAAAAAGAAAATCGCCGCACACCACCGGGAGAGCTCGAACCTCCAACGTTTCGGTTAACACCGATCGCGCTAGCCATTGCGCCACGCAGACTGTCCTGCTCCACTCTCACCACCGTCAGAACATTTCTTCAGAGCTATCACGCCAAGAGAAAAAAAAAAAAGCGCTGCACCAGCCACCGGGTGGGCTCGAACCTCCAACCTTACGTGCTCCACTCTCACCAACCGTCAGAACATTTCTTCAGAGCTATCACCCCAAAAGAAAAAAAGCGCCGCACCACCACCGGTTGGGCTCGAACCTCCAACCTTTCGGTTAAGCCCGATCTGCGCTAGACCAATCGCGCCACGAAGACATTCCTGCGCCACTCGCACCACCACAGAACATAGTCTTCAAAGCTATTACCGCAAAGAACAAAAGCAACACCCACTCCCGGGAGGGCTCAAAACCTCCAACCGTTCTGTTAATAGCCGATCGCGCTTATCCCATTGCGCCACGGAGACAGGCTTAGCTCCACTCGTCACCACCATCAAGAACATAACGTCAAAAAGCTATCAGCGCAAAGAAAAAAAGCGCTGCACCACCACCCGCGTGGGCTCGAAACTCCTAACCTTTCGGTTAACCAGCCCGATCGCGTTAGCCAATTGCGCCACGGAGACAATCCTGCTCCACGCATCACCGACCATCAGAAACATATCTTCAAAGCTATCAGCCCAAAGAAAAAAAGAAAGGCGGCAGCCACACCGGGTTGGGCTCGAACCTCCAACCTTACGTGCTCCACTCTCACCACCGTCAGAACATTTCTTCAGAGCTATCACCCCAAAGAAAAAAAAGCGCCGCACCACCACCGGTTGGGCTCGAACCTCCAACCTTTCGGTTAACAGCCGATCGCGCTAGCCAATCGCGCCACGAAGACAGTCCTGCTCCACTCTCACCACCATCAGAACATATCTTCAAAGCTATTACCGCAAAGAAAAAAGCAACACACCACTCCCGGGAGGGCTCAAACCTCCAACCTTTCGGTTTATAGCCGATCGCGCTAGCCCATTGCGCCACGGAGACAGTCTTGCTCCACTCTCACCACCATAAGAACATATCTTCAAAGCTATCACTCCAAAGAAAAAAAAGCACCGCACCACCACCGGTTGGGCTCGAACCTCCAACCTTTCGGTTAACAGCCGATCGCGCTACCCAATTGCGCCACGAAGACTGTCCTGCTCCAATCTCACCACCATCAGAACTTATCTTCAAAGCTATTACCGCAAAGAAAAAAGCAACACACCACTCCTGGGAGGGCTCGAGACTCCAACCTTTCGGTTAACAGCCGATCGCGCTAGCCCAATGCGCCACGGAGGCAGTCTTGCTCCACTCTCACCATCATCAGAACATATCTTCAAAGCTATCAGCGCATAGAAAAAAAAGCGCTGCACCACCACCAGGTGGGCTCGAACCTCCAACCTTTCGGTTAACAGCCGATAGCGCTAGCCCATTGCGCCACGGAGACAGTCTTGCTCCACTCTCACCACCATCAGAACATAACTTCAAAGCTATCAGCGCAAAGAAAAAAGCAACACACCACTCCCGGGAGGGCTTGAACCTCCAACTTTCCGGTTAACAGCCGATCACGCTAGCCAATTGCGCCACGGAGACAGTCTTACTCTACTCTCACAACCATCAGAACATAACTTCAAAGCTATCAGCCCACAGAAAAAAAAGCGCCGCACCACCACCGGGAGAGCTCGAACCTCCAACCTTTCGGTTAACAGCCGATCGCGCTAGCCAATTGCGCCACGGAGACAGTCGTGCTCCACTCTCACCACCATCAGAACATATCTTCAAAGCTATCAGCCCAAAGAAAAAAAAGCGCCGCACCACCCCGGGTGGGCTCGAACCTCCAACTTTTCGGTTAACAGCCGATCAGCGCTAGCCAATTGCGCCACGGAGACAGTCCTGCTCCACTCTCACCACCGTCAGAACATATCTTCAAAGCTATCAGCCCACAGAAAAAAAAAGCGCCCGCACAACCACCGGGTAGGCTCGAACCTCCAACTTTCGGTTAACAGCCGATCGCGCTAGCCAATTGCGCCACGGAGACAGTCTGCTCCACTCTCACCACCTCAGAACATATCTTCAAAGCTATCAGCCCAAAGAAAAAAAAGCCGCACCACCACCGGTGGGCTCGAAACTCCACCTTTTCGGTTAACAGCCGATCGCGCTAGCCAATTGCGCCACGGAGACAGTCCTGCTCCACTCTCACCACCATCAGAACATATCTTCAAAGCTATCAGCCCAAAGAAAAAAAAGCGCGGCACCACCACCGGGTGGGCTCGAACCTCCAACTTTCTGGTTAACAGCCGATCACGCTAGCCAATTGCGCCACGGAGACAGTCTTGCTCCACTCTCACGACCATCAGAACATATCTTCAAATCTATCAGCCCACAGAAAAAAAAGCGCTGCACAACCACCGGGTAGGCTCGAACCTCTAACTTTTCGGTTAACAGCCGATCGCGCTAGCCAATTGCGCCACGCAGACTGTCCTGCTCCACTCTCACCACCGTCAGAACATTTCTTCAGAGCTATCAGCCCAAAGAAAAAAAAGCGCTGCACCACCACCGGGTGGGCTCGAACCTCCAACCTTACGTGCTCCACTCTCACCACCGTCAGAACATTTCTTCAGAGCTATCACCCCAAAGAAAAAAAAGCGCCGCACCACCACCGGTTGGGCTCGAACCTCCAACCTTTCGGTTAACAGCCGATCGCGCTAGCCAATCGCGCCACGAAGACAGTCCTGCTCCACTCTCACCACCATCAGAACATATCTTCAAAGCTATTAGCCCAAAGAAAAAAAAGCGCCGCACCACCGCCGGGTGGGCTCGAACCTTCAACTTTCCGGTTAACAGCCGATCACGCTAGCCAATTGCGCCACGGAGACAGCCCTGCTCCACTCTCACCACCGTCAGAACATATCTTCAAAGCTATCAGCCCACAGAAAAAAAAGCGCCGCACAACCACCGGGTAGGCTCGAACCTCCAACTTTCCGGTTAACAGCCGCTCACGCTAGCCAATCGCGCCACGGAGACAGTCGTGCTCCACTCTCACCACCATCAGAACATATCTTCAAAGCTATCAGCCCAAACAAAAAAAGCGCCGCACCACCACCGGGTGGGCTCGAACCTCCGACCTTTTGGTTAACAGCCGATCGCGCTAGCCAATTGCGCCATGGAGACAGTCCTGCTCCACTCTCACCACCATCAGAACATATCTTCAAAGCTATCAGCCCAAAGAAAAAAAGCACCGCACCACCACCGGGTGGGCTCGAACCTCCAACTTTTCGGTTAACAGCCGATCACGCTAGCCAATTGCGCCACGGAGACAGTCCTGCTCCACTCTCACCACCGTCAGAACATATCTTCAAAGCTATCAGCCCACAGAAAAAAAAGCGCCGCACAACCACCGGGTAGCCTCGAACCTCCAACTTTCCGGTTAACAGCCGATCACGCTAGCCAATCGCGCCACGGAGACAGTCCTGCTCCACTCTCACCACCATCAGAACATATCTTCAAAGCTATCAGCCCACAGAAAAAAAAGCGCCGCACAACCACCGGGTAGGCTCGAACCTCCAACTTTTCGGTTAACAGCCGATCGCGCTAGCCAATTGCGCCACGGAGACAGACCTGCTCCACTCTCACCACCATAAGAACATATCATCGAAGCTATCACCTTTCGGTTAACAGCCGATCGCGCTAGCCAATTGCGCCACGAAGACAGTCCTGCTCCACTCTCACCACCATCAGAACATATCTTCAAAGCTATTACCGCAAAGAAAAAAGCAACACACCACTCCCGGAGGGCTCGAAACTCCAACCTTTCGGTTAACAGCCGATCGCGCTAGCCCATTGCGCCACGGAGACAGTCTTGCTCCACTCTCACCACCATCAGAACATATCTTCAAAGCTATCAGCGCAAAGAAAAAAAAGCGCTGCACCACCACCGCGTGGGCTCGAAACTCCTACCTTTCGGTTAACAGCCGATCGCGTTAGCCAATTGCGCCACGGAGACAATCCTGCTCCACTCTCACCACCATCAGAACATATCTTCAAAGCTATCAGCCCAAAGAAAAAAAAGCGCGGCACCACCACCGGGTGGGCTCGAACCTCCAACTTTTCGGTTAACAGCCGATCACGCTAGCCAATTGCGCCACGGAGACAGTCCTGCTCCACTCTCACCACCATCAGAACATATCTTCAAATCTATCACGCCAAAGGCAAAAAAGCACCGGCACCACTCCGGGAGGGCTCGACAGCTCGCAAGCTTTTCGTTAACAAGCTGAATCGCGCCTAGCCATTGCGCACACGGAGCGACCGTCCTTGCTTGCCACTCTCACCATCCTCCATGACCACTTTCTTCACGAGCTATCAGCGCCCAAAGAAAAAAAAGCGCCTGCACCACCACCGGTATGGGCTCGGAACCTCCAACCTTTCGGTTAACAGCGATCGCGCTAAGCCCATTGCGGCCACGGAAGACCAGGCCTCTGCACAACTCTCCACCCCCATCATAACATTATCTTCAAAAGCTATTCAGCCGCAAGAAAAAGCAACCACACCACTCCCGGGAGTGCAATTCAGAAACTCCAACAGTTTCGGTTTCACAAGTCCGATCGCGCTTATGCCCATTGCGCCACCGGAGACAAGTCTTGCTCCCCTCTCACACCATCAGAACATACTTGTTGCGGGTTCGCGGCTATGCAGCTATGCGGGCGGTGCGAAGAAGAAGGACCGACCGGACGTTTTTGGGCTGTTCGAAATACACAACGGCTGCCATCTTGACTGCTGGAGTACTTTTCTACTCTAAAGTAGTAAATACATTCGCAACATTTTGGTGGTGGCGCTGGGTACGACGCAAGACGGAACTTCGAAGCGGACGTGTTCTCGACTGCCCGACCATGGCAACAGAAACCAATTCTGCCGCTCCTGTTTCAGCCGCGACTCCGGCGCAGCCTGTACAGCCGGTCGTATTGACGCAACCGCGCGACCCTGGCAACTTCTGCGGCACCGACCATGTTGACGTTGACGACTGGATTCCGAAGTTCGAGCGGTTTGCAGCAGTGTACCGGTGGGACCCTACGATGATGCTCGCCAACGTTGGCTTCTATCTCTGCGGAACAGCTGGCGCGTGGTTCGAGGCTCATGAAGCGGACATAACCAGCTGGGATACTTGCAAACAGAAGCTTCGTGACCTGTTTGGTAAGGCCGTCGGACGCCAGCGGGCCGCTTCTAAAGAACTCTCTGGTCGGGCACAAACTACGACCGAATCATATGTCACCTACATCCTTGACGTTCTCGCCCTTTGCCATCGTGCCGACCCCAACATGTCCGAGGAAGACAAAGTAAGCCATTTACTTAAAGGCATTGCAGATGATGCTTTTAACATACTGGTTTCCAAAGACTGTTCCACCATTGATGACATCATCAAAGAGTGCCGCCGATTCGAAGAGCTGAAGAGTCGCCGGGTCGCCAAGAATTTCTTGCGACTTCCGAACACGGCCGCTACGTCATCTTGCGAGGACCTTCAGCCGCCATGCAGTCAACCACATAACAACGAAAGTGTGGTTCGCATCGTTCGTAGAGAAATCGAGGCCGCGTCTCCGTCTTTTCTGACCCGCCCATCTGATGATCGACCAACGATCTCGTTGATCCAACAGGTCGTGAGAGAGGAGCTGGCAAACGTTGGGCTGCAGCCTGTGTGTTCGTTGACGGAACCTCGGGTCAGTACCATAGCGCCTTCTCCTGCACCAGAAAGATTCCGCCGCTATCGTGATCCTGCTCAGTGGAGGACACAGGACGACAAGCCTATATGTTTTTCATTGTCATGGTGTAGGACACATCTCCCGCTACTGTCGTTTCCGCACGTATCCACCTCGGTCGTTTCCTGGCTATCGACGTGACGACAACCACCGGCCCCTGCAGTACAGCGCTCGTGACGATGGACCGTACAATGGCACTCCTGCGACACCAGTCCGCCGGTCCAGCCGTTCGCCGTCCCCGCATGACCGTCGCTCCAGGTCACCTCAGCACCGCCGCTATTCGTCGCCCCACCCTAGTGGACGCCCTTCTTCGGAAAACTGAGCAATGCAGCTCCCGGAGGTGACGCTGCATTGGACTCCCGACCTGAAAACCCTCTGCTGACCTTGACTACGGACAAGAACCTGCTTGATGTAGAAGTGGATGGCCTTCCTGTTACTGCCCTTATTGACACCGGCGCACATATTTCAATTCTGAGCTCTGACCTCCGTGCACGATTAAACAAGGTCCTTACGCCGCCAGAGTCCCTATTTGTACGTGTCGCTAGTGGAGCGACCCCGGCTGTGCTCGGAATGTGCACCGCGCGTGTGAGATTCGCCGACCGCCAGACGTCCGTTCTATTCCATGTTCTCGCTCACTGTCCACATGACGTCATCCTTGGACTCGATTTTTTGTCCGACCACTCCGCTGTAATTGACTGCTCAGCCGGCGTCGTGCAACTTGACTTGCCTGCGGCCACCGAAGAGTCGAAGATGGTACAGAACAAGCTTTCGTGCGCTGAGTTTGTTCGCCTCCCACCCCAAGCCCTAACTTGTGTCACAGTTGAACCATATCCCAGTGTTCCGGATGGGGATTACGTGGTCTTTCCCTCTCCCGGTGTTTATTGGCCCGCAACGTTTCCTCCCCGTACACCATATTAACTGTCACAGCGAACAAGACGTGCCTTCCTCTTCTGAACTTCGGACTCAGCCCTCAAATCCTACCACAAGGCATTGTTCTCGCCACTCTTTCACCGTCACACGAGTGCCAGATCTCATCAGTGTCACGTGAACTGGCCACAGTCGCCTCGCCGAACCCGCATAGCACCGACGCAGCCAAATCTACACGGCTCAACAATGTAACTAAGATGATTGCCTCAGACCTCTTGCCGTCTCAGGTCAAAGACCTCACTGATCTTCTCACGAGCTATTCGGACATATTTGACTTTGACGGTAGGCCCATAAGTCAAACATCGCAAGTCAAACATCGCATTAATACCGGTGATGCAGCTCCAATTCACAGGCGTCCCTATCGAGTGTCACCATCAGAACGCCAAGTTATCCAACAGGAGGTGAATAAGATGCTCACAAAAGGCATCATAGAGCCCTCATCGAGTCCGTGGGCGTCCCCTGTAGTCTTAGTTAAAAAGAAGGACAATACCTGGCGTTTCTGCGTGGACTATCGGCATTTAAACAAGGTCACCAAAAGGGATGTCTACCCGCTTCCTCGTATTGATGATGCCCTGGACTGCCTTCATGGCGCAACCTATTTTTCTTCGATAGACTTACGCTCCGGTTACTGGCAGATCGCCGTGGACGACCTCGACCGGGAGAAGACCGCCTTTGTAACGCCTGACGGTCTCTACCAATTCAAGGTAATGCCGTTTGGCTTGTGCAATGCGCCGGCAACGTTCGAGCGGATGATGGACACGCTTTTGCGCAGCTTTAAATGGTCTATCTGCCTGTGTTATCTGGACGACGTGATTGTGTTTGCCCCAACCTTTAAGTCTCACCTCGAGCGCCTTTCCTCAATTCTTTCAGTATTTCGAGAGGCTGGGCTCCAACTTAATTCCTCGAAATGCCATTTTGGGCATCGCCAAGTTACTATTCTAGGGCATCTCGTTGACTCCTCCGGCATCCGCCCCGATCCCGACAAAGTCCGAGCTGTCCTGGATTTTCCTGTACCGACTTGTGTCAAGGACGTTCGAAGTTTTGTGGGCCTATGCTCATATTTCCGACGATTTGTCAGAAACTTCGCAGAGGTCGCACGCCCCCTCACTGATCTTTTGAAGAAAGATGTACCATTTGAGTGGGGTCCTGATCAAGGCACGGCCTTTTCCCAGCTCATAACACTTCTGACCACGCCACCGATTCTCGCCCACTTCGACCCGTCTGCTCCAACCGAGGTCCGCACTGATGCTAGTGGCTACGGTATTGGCGCGGTTTTAGCCCAGCGTCAATCCGGTCACGATCGAGTTCTTGCGTATGCCAGCCGGCTCCTTTCTCCTGCCGAACGCAATTACTCTATTACGGAACGCGAGTGCCTGGCGCTTGTATGGGCAGTTGGTAAATTCCGCCCCTATTTATATGGCCGGCCTTTCACAGTTACCACTGACCATCACGCTCTATGCTGGCTTTCAGCCCTCAAAGATCCAACGGGGCGCCTTGCTCGTTGGGCTCTGCGCCTCCAGGAATTCACATACACAGTGGTTTACAAGTCTGGCCGTTTACACCAAGACGCCGACTGCCTCTCTCGGTACCCCGTTGACGCTCCAGATCTAGTAACCGACGACGCGTCCATCTGTATTTCCTCGCTCTCTGCTTTCGGCAACATAGGGATGTGAGCAACGGCGTGACGCGTCCCTACGCGAGCTAATCGACCGCCTGAACACAGGCTGTACAGACAGTTCGCTTCGCATGTTCGTTGTCATAGACGGCATTTTATACCGCCGCAACATGCACCATGTGGGAAACGAACTACTACTCGTAATACCCACTCATTTGCACTCGACCGTACTTCAGCAACTACATGATGTACCAACGGCTGGCCACCTTGGTGTTGCCAGAACGTACGACCGTGTCCGCCGACGCTTTTTCTGGCCCGGCCTCTACCGTTCTGTACAACGTTATGTTAGGTCTTGTGAGTCGTGCCAACGCCGCAAAAGGCCAGCGGTACACCCCGCCGGGCTCCTTCAACCGATCGACGTACCTGCCGAGCCTTTCTATCGTGTCGGCCTCGACCTGCTGGGCCCTTTCCCTCTTTCTACCGACGGTAACAGGTGGGTCGCCGTCGCCATAGATTACTCGACCCGTTTCGCAATTACGAGACCTCTTCCAAGCAGCTGCGCTACAGATGTCGCCGACTTTTTGATTCAAGACGTCATCTTACATCATGGTGCTCCTCGTCAACTGGTCACCGATCGCGGTCGCTACTTTTTATCTAAGGTAATTGACGATCTACTTCGTTCTTGTGCAACCAAGCACAAGCTTACGACGGCCTACCATCCTCAAACAAACGGCCTCACAGAACGTCTGAATCGCACACTCACTGACATGCTCGCCATGTACGTGTCGACGGATCATCGTGACTGGGACATTGCGCTACCCTTTGTCACTTTCGCTTACAATAGCTCACGCCACGACACTGCTGGATATTCTCCCTTTTACCTTTTGTATGGAAGAGACCCGACATTGCCGTTCGACACGCTTGTACCCAACCCTACCGACCTGTCCACAGCATATGCTCGCCGCGCTATTAGCACCGCGGAGAAAGCCCGTCAGATTGCCCACCAGCGCCTTTCGGACTCGCAGCTCCGTCAGAAACGTAGCTATGACAGCCACCATCGGGACGTCCACTTTAGTCCAGGTGACCTCGTTCTTCTGTGGACTCCGTCGCGACATGTTGGTCTGGCTGAAAAGCTTCTACCCAAGTATTCCGGACCTTATCGTGTGCTACGGCAGGTAACTGATGTTACCTATGAAATAGCACCTCTAAACCCTTCGATACCTTCCACATCTTCCGACATCGTCCACGTCGCTCGCCTCAAGCCGTACATCTCGTCCAACACCTGCTAACAAGCGCCGGGTCGGCGCTTTTCGCCGCCGGAGGTCGATGTTGCGGGTTCGCGGCTATGCAGCTATGCGGGCGGTGCGAAGAAGAAGACGACGACGTTTTTGGGCTGTTCGAAATACACAACGGCTGCCATCTTGACTGCTGGAGTACTTTTCTACTCTAAAGTAGTAAATACATTCGCAACAATATCATCTTCAAAGCTATCAGCCCAAAGAAAAAAAGCACCGCACCACCACCGGGTGGGCTCGAACCTCCAACTTTTCGGTTAACAGCCGATCACGCTAGCCAATTGCGCCACGGAGACAGTCGTGCTCCACTCTCACCACCATCAGAACATATCTTCAAAGCTATCAGCCAAAGAAAAAAAAAGCGCCGCACCACCCGGGTGGGCTCGAACCTCCAACCTTTCGGTTAACAGCGATCGCGCTAGCCAATTGCGCACGGAGACAGTCTTGCTCCACTCTCACCACCATCAGAACATATCTTCAAAGCTATCAGCCAAAGAAAAAAAAAGCGCCGCACCACCACCGGGTGGGCTCGAACCTCCAACCTTTCGGTCAACAGCCGATCGCGCTAGCCAATTGCGCCACGGAGACAGTCCTGCTCCACTCTCACCACCATCAGAACATATCTTCAAAGCTATCAGCCCAAAGAAAAAAAGCACCGCACCACCGGGTGGGCTCGAACCTCCAGACCTTTTCGGTTAACAGCCGATCGAGCGCTAGCCAATTGCGCCACGAAGACAGTCCTGCTTCCACTCTCACCACCGTCAGAACATATTCTTCAGAGCTATCACCCAAGAAAAAAAGCGCCGCACCACCATCGGGTGGGCTCGAACCTCCAACCTTTCGGTTAACAGCCGATCGCGCTAGCCAATTGCGCCACGGAGACAGTCCTGCTCCACTCTCACCACCATCAGAACATATCTTCAAAGCTATCAGCCAAGAAAAAAAAAAAGCAGCGCACACAACTCCGGGTAGGGCTCGAACCTCCAACCTTTCGTTAACAGCCGATCGCGCTAGCCAATTGCGCCACGGAGACAGTCCTGCTCCACTCTCACCACCATCAGAACATATCTTCAAAGCTATCAGCGCAAAGAAAAAAAAGCACCGACCACCACCGCGGTGGGCTCGAACCTCCAACCTTTCGGTTAACAGCCGATCGCGCTAGCCATTGCGCCACGGAGACAGTCGTGCTCCACTCTCACCACCAATCAGAACAATATCTTCACAGCTATCAGTCCCACAGAAAAAAACGCCGCCGCACCTCCAACGCTAGGCGTCGTAACCTCCAACCTGTTTCGGTTAACATCCGATTCGCGCTAGCCCAATTGCGTCCACGGAGACAGTCCTTGCCTCCACATTCTCACCACCATCAGAACATATCTTTCAAGCTATCAGCGTCCAAGAAAAAAGCAACAAATCCACCCCTGGCGGGCTCGAACCTCAACCTTTCAGGTCAACTAGCCGATCGCATAGCCAATTCGCGCCACGGAGGACAGTCGTTGCTCCACGTCTCACCACCATCAGAACGATATCTTCAGAGCTATCAGCCCAACAGACAAAAATAGCGTCGCATACTCACCAACGGGTGGGCCTCGAACCTCCGAACCTTTTCGGTTAACAGCCGATCGCGCTAGCCAATTGCGCCATGGAGACAGTCCTGCTCCCATCTCACCACCATCAGAACATATCTTCAAAGCTATCAGCCCAAAGAAAAAAAAGCGCCGCACCACCACCGGGTGGGCTCGAACCTCCGACTTTTCGGTTAACAGCCGATCGCGCTAGCCAATTGCGCCACGGAGACAGTCCTGCTCCACTCTCACCACCATAAGAACTATCTTCAAAGCTATCAGCCCAAAGAAAAAAAAAGAGCCAGCACCACCAATCGGGTGGGCTCGAACATCCGAACCTTTCGGTTAACAGCCGATCGCGCTAGCCAATTGCGCCACGGAGACAGTCCTGGCTCCACTCTCACCACCATCAGAACATATCTTCAAGCTATCAGCCCAAAGAAAAAAAAAGCGCCGCACCACCACCGGGTGGGCTCGAACCTCCAACCTTTCGGTTAACAGCCTATCCGCTAGCCAATGGCGCCAACGGAGACAGTCCTGCTCCACTCTCACACCATCTAGAACATATCGTCAAGCTATCAGCCCAAAGAAAAAAAAAAGCGCCGCACACCACGGGTAGGCTCGAACCTCCACCTTTCGGTAACAGCCGATCAGCGCTAGCCAATTGCGCCACGGAGACAGTCCTGCTCCACTCTCACCACCATCAGAACATATCCTCAAAGCTATCAGCCCAGAAGAAAAAAAAGCGCCGCACAACCACCGGGTGGGCTCGAACCTCCAACCTTTTCGGTTAACAGCCGATCGCGCTAGCCAATTGCGCCATGGAGGACAGTCCTGCTCCACTCTCACCACCATCAGAACATATCTCAAAGCTATAAGCCCAAAGAAAAAAAGGCCGAACCACCACTGGTGTGGGCCGAACCTCCAACCTTTGGTTAACAGCCGATCACGCTAGCCAATTGCGCCACGGAGACAGTCCTGCTCCACTATCACACCATCAGAACATATCTTCAAAGCTATCAGCCCAAAGAAAAAAAGTTCTTGCCCACCACCACCGGGGGGGCTCGAACTCCAACCTTTCGCGTTAACAGCCGATCGCTGCTAGCCAATTGCGCCACGGAGACAGTCGCTGCTCCACTCTCACCACCATCAGAACATTATCTTCAAAGCTATCAGCGCACAAAGAAAAAGCAACACACCACTCCCAGGAGGGCTCGAAACTCCAACCTTTCGGTCAACAGCCGATCGCGCTAGCCAATTGGCGCCACGGAGACAGTCTGCTCCACTCTCTACCACCATCAGAATCATATCATTCAAAGCTATCAGCCCAAAGAAAAAAAAAGCGCCAGCACCACCACCGGTGTGGGCTCGAACCTCCAACCTTTCGGTAACAGCCGATCACGCTAGCCAATTGCGCCACGGAGGACAGTCCTGCTCCACTCTCACCACCATCAGAACATATCTTCAAAGCTATCAGCCCAAAGAAAAAAAAGCGCCGCACACCACCGGGTGGGCTCGAAACTCCAACTTTTCGGTTAACAGCCGATCGCGCTAGCCAATTGCGCCACGGAGACAGTCCTGCTCCACTCTCACCACCATCAGAACATATCTTCAAAGCGATCAGCCAGCAAGAAAAAAAAAGCGCCGCATACACCACCGGGTGGTCTCGAACCTCCAACCTTTCGGTTAACAGCCGATCACGCTAGCCATTGCGCACGGAGACAGTCGCTGCTTCACTCTCACCACCATCATAAATATCTTCAAAGCTATCAGCCCAAAGAAAAAAAGCGCCGCACCACACGGGTGGGCTCGAAACTCCAACCTTTCGGTTAACAGCCGATCGCGCTAGCCAATGCGCCACGGAGACAGTCCTGCTCCACTCTCACCACCCTCAGAACATATCTTCAAGCTATCAGCCCCAAAGAAAAAAAGCGCCGCACCACCCACGGGTGGGCTCGAACCTCCAACCTTTCGGTAACAGCCGATCACGCTAGCCAATTGCGCTCGGACAGTCCTGCTACACTCTCACCACCATACAGAACATATCTTCAAAGCTATCAGCCCCAAGAAAAAAAGCGCGCACACATCACAGGGTGGGCTCGAACCTCCAACCTTTCGTTTAACAGCCGATCGCGCTAGCCAATTGCGCCACGGAGACAGTCCTGCTCCACTCTCACCACCATCAGAACATATCTCAAAGCTATTACCTCAAAGAAAAAAGCAACACACCACTCCCGGAAGGGCTCGAAACTCCAACCTTTCGTTAACAGCCGATCACGCTAGCCATTGCGCCACGGAGACAGTCCTGCTTCACTCTCACCACCATCAGAACATATCTTCAAAGCTATCAGCACAAGAAAAAAAAGCGCCCCAGCATCACCGGGTGGGCTCGAACTTCCAACCTTTCGGTTAACAGCCGATCGCGCTAGCCAACTGCGCCAAGGAGACAGTCGTGCTCCACTCTCACCACCATCAGAACATATCTTCAAAGCTATCAGCGCAAAGAAAAAAGCAACACACCACTCCAGGGAGGGCTCGAAACTCCAACCTTTCGGTTAACAGCCGATCGCGCTAGCCAATGGCGCCACGGAGACAGTCCTGCTCCACTCTTACCACCATTAGAACATATCTTCAAAGCTATCAGCCCAAAGAAAAAAAAGCGCCGCACCACCAACGGGTGGGCTCGAACCTCCAACTTTCCTGTTAACAGCCGATCACGCTAGCCAATTGCGCCACAGAGACAGTCCTGCTTCACTCTCACCCCCATCAGAACATATCTTCAAAGTTATCAGCCCAAAGAAAAAAAAGCGCCGCACCACCACCGGGTGGGCTAGAAACTCCAACCTTTCGGTTAACTGCTGATTGCGCTAGCCAATGGCGCCACGGAACAGTCCTGCTCCACTCTTACCACCATTAGAACATATCTTCAAAGCTATCAGCCCAAAGAAAAAAAAGCGCCGCACCACCAACGGGTGGACTCGAACCTCCAACTTTCCGGTTAACAGCCGATCACGCTAGCCAATTGCGCCACGGAGACAGTCTTGCTCCACTCTCACCACCATCAGAACATATCTTCAAAGCTATCAGCGCAAAGAAAAAAGCAACACACCACTCCCGGGAGGGCTCGAAACTCCAACCTTTCGGTCAACAGCCGATCGCGCTAGCCAATTGCGCCACGGAGACAGTACTGCT